>JAJKFI010000030.1:1239282-1255658 GCA_029204185.1 Lerista edwardsae
CACACACACACACACACACACACACACACACACACACACACACACACCATAGCAACTTCAGAAAGGGTTGGGAGTTAAGGAGTTAAAGCATACTTAGAAGGAACTGAGATCGAAGGACAGCTCTGAGTGTAATCTAAATCTTGGCAAGCATAAAAGATGGTCTGCAGACACTTTCCAGACAATTGACAATCAGCTGACACTGCTGAATTGTCCTGACCCTTGACTGATCCTGAGATAAGACAAGGAGGCAATTTACAGCTCATTTATCAGTAAAAATTTCTCCTTTTATAGCCAATCCAGATGAAACAATGTTCCACTTCCAGCAGTCATCTATGGAGAGACTCAGATTCTAGGGCTGAAAATCTGCCTCTTATAACAAGATGTCATGTAGTCATCGTGATACTGTTTGGTGTGAGAAATCAGGTTGCTGATTGGAGGGTGTAGTGCCTTTTGGAACCTAGAGTTGGAACCTGTCCTTGAACAGTAGATATCAAAGCAAATGGATTATTAAAGCAAACCAGTTTGGAAACGTCAGGGTTGAAACATGGCATGGGAGTGCGGTTTGGGGACTGCCTGTGATAGAAGGATTCTCCTTGAAAATGGGTATGCATCAAAGCCATGAATTGCAACACAAATATTAAGTTCTGGCCAGTAGTAGAGAATCAGAACTTGTGTATCAGTTTGTTATTGCCTTGTCTTTTAATTAGCATTGAAAAAATTCTACTCTTGGTTATGCAAATCTTGTATTTACTTATGTTTTAAAGTTTATAGCATTTGGCTCACTATGGTGCTTGCAAACGTACCAGTAAATCAGGATGCACTGTATTTTTTTCCTCTTGCAGTTTGAACATGGGTCCTCCATTACAACCCACCCTAGCCTTGCTTTCACAATTAAATATATTTGCAGTACATTTGATTGACAGTAAGCAATCTAAATGCTGTTTTGGCCCACTCCTCATGTTTCATATGTGCTGTATGCTTCAAAAATGTATTCAGTTCTGTTCAGGCCACCCTCTGCCACCACCTTTCATTTAAAAGCAGAATCCATTTTTAGAACTCTAAAGACATTGTTTCAGGAAGGGTGACATGTTAGTGATGTCACCAATTTTCAGCTGATCGGAGCTGAGTGCACAGTTTCTATTGTAAATGCACAACCAGCTTCTCCGAACTTGGTATGGGCGAGAAGATTGTGCATGTTAACAAGTCATAGTCCATGTACTACCCCAGGAAGCTTGCCACTCAAATTAGGTATGTCTGTTACTATCTGACTCTGTATATGCAGATGTCCAATGACAAGTTTATTTTGAAAAGTCTGGGGTCAAATGTCTCAATCCTAATTCGTTTGATAAGCATCAACAACAACTGCATGCAGTGATATAATGTAGCCGGAACACCCCAGAACGGCGTTCCGCTTATTAGAATTAGGGCTGACTCCACCCACTTCACTCATTGCTCGCTGGCCCGTTTTGTTTTGTTTTGTTTTTGGCTGCACGTTTTGAGCCAGGCAGGCAGGCAGCGGACTGAGGGAGACCGATGCGGTGAAGAAGCAAGGAAGACGCAGCAGCAGGTAGGCTGCCTGGCAGCCTGGGGCTCCCTCCAGCTATGCCGTGGCTTCTCCGAGCTGGCTCTGGCCTCCGCTCTGTCCCGGTTCTTAGAGCGGGGGGGGGGGCAGGAAGCCTCTGGAGGCCAGTGGGCCGCGGCGCGGCTTCACCCCTCCTGCCACTCAAAGAACCAAGACGGAGGCCAGGCCAGCACCGGCTCCACGGCATGGCTTCCCCCCTCCTGCCGCTCGGAAGAACCAGGATGGAGGAATTGTTGGGTCAGTTTAAAATCATCTGATGCCGGTGGGAAAGCGTCTGGAGCCCTGGTCTACCCGTTAGAAATGACGGCGGGTAGACCAGGGCTCCCTGGAGCCCTGGTCTACCCATTGGGACCAACTGCGGGTAGACCTGGGCCACGGGGAGCCCAGGTCTACCCATCACTTCCAGCTTATGACGTCACTTCCGGTGGGCAGGTCCCGACACGTGCCAATCAAAAGTGAGTCCTGGTCATAGTTCCTATTCTTAAATCATTTAGATTCCACCACTGACTGCATGTACGTTTTCACAGCATGCAGGTGCCTTTTTCTTGTAACATTTTATATAGTTTTGTTGACATATTGCTGAGGAATGAATCACATGCTATTTTCCTCTGCACATCTTGTTGCTCTTGATGTACATTAAGAATACATAAGAACAGCCTTGCTGGAGCAGGCCAAGGGCCCGTCTAGTCCAGCTTCCTGTATCTCACAGTGGTCCACCAGATGGCTCAGGGAGCACACAAGACAGCAAGTCACTTGTATCTCGTTAGCATTCTGAGGTAGCCTATTTACATTTGCAGAAACCTACTGAAAACATTGTCCCAGTCTGTATATGTGTCTATATACGTATGCAATCTGTAGTTGCACACAGTATTCTTGGAACTTGAGCCTGGAGCTGTTCTGCGTAATAAAAAAAATGTTTTAGGCTTTTCTCTGACAAATCAAAGAAATTCTCTAAAAAAAATAATATGAAAGGCTGATGAAGTTATTGATAAGCCAAATTTTGCTTCATTGAATTACAATAAAATGCTTTCATTGTTCAGATTATGCCTGTGCCCTCCAGAAGGACATTCTCCTTCAAGGACGTCTGTATCTCTCTGAAAACTGGTTATGTTTCTACAGCAACATCTTCCGATGGGAGACAACAGTAAGATGTGTTTCTGTGTGTGTGCGCGTGTATGTAATAATTCCCCTAAACAGAACCATGGTCCACAATGTGTTTTTGTTTGTTCTTGAGAGAATTTTAGTTTGGGGTAGAGAGGTGTTTGATAAATGATCAGACTAGTATTTGATAACATACAGCACCTAGAAAACATATAGTGCCATATGGTAGGATGCAGTAAATGGTCCTATAAATAATCTTTGTCTAGCAAAATCAGTGGAGAAGCTGGATGATATTATTATGCATTGGTTGGAAACTGGTCATGCCTATAATTGGATTTTAACTTTTGAAAGGCCCTCCCACATCTTGTATTGGAGAACATTATCTCTTGATAGAACTTAAATCTCTGATTGAAATATCTGCCAGAAAAAAAAAAAACTATTCTAAAAATTCTACATAGAACTAGGTGCATAGAGATGATTTTTATGACTCCTAGCCAGAATTAGAGCTTGTGTTAAATGTTTTCTCTTTTATGATGCAGCAGTACATCTGTACCTAACCTCTGTCACTTGTTGGAGGCTTTCATGTGCCTTTCAAGCTGGGGATGTTTTTACCTACTGTTGCAGTCTCCAATTTGGAGACCACTGCCCTAGAATCCTCTATAACATCCAGAGGTTCGGCCACAGATAAGGTGATGTGGATGGGTTCCCTGGGGATAGATAATTGAAATTCATTGCCCTAATGTTAATGACGGTCCCTTTGGCATACTTTATTCCTATAGCGTTAAATTTGAGCTCTTCTTTTCCATGACTTGTTACATGTGCCGTTGGGTGTGTGTTTGAATTTCAGATTTCTATCGCCTTGAAGGATATAACCTTCATGACAAAAGAGAAGACTGCCCGGCTTATCCCAAATGCCATCCAAATTGCCACTGAAGGAGAGAAGGTATATATGATTTGTTTAAGATGGAAGTATATGTACAATAGTGAATGGATATAGGAAGCCCCAAAGTGTTTTCTTGAGAAAGGTTTGAAACTTGCCAAATCTGACTAAGGAATTATCTATATTCAGAGTGCAGTCCTAACCTGAAGTTAGGCCAGCCAAGTTTGGCTGGCACCAGGGCCATCGTAAAGCGTGTTAGGACCACTCTCGGAGTCAGAAAAGCCAGCACGCAGACATGCACCATTCTCCCTGACTCCGAGAAAGGTCCAAATCCACTTTACAGTGGCCCTGGTACTAGCCAAACTTTGCTGGCCTAACTGTGCTGGCCTAACTCCAGGTTGGGATTACGCGCTCAGTGACTTCCTTGTTGTCTGAATCTGACACCATTTTGGCTGCTCAGCTTCACATCAATAGTTCAGCATGATAGTAGATGTTTTTCTAGTTTTCTACATAATATATTGTATAAAGACACAGGGTCTCATTGACTTAGTGAGATCAAAACTTGTAAGGGTACTTTCCCAACAGGTAGATATTTGATACACCCACAGTTCAATATACCTCTGAAGTGGAACATTAGAGGGAAGGTGTGATATACTCTTCATGGCAGCCAGTGTCCCCATCATAGAGCAAGTCAAACATCACTGCAGCAGAGTGCAGGGATCTGTGAGCTGACCTTCCTCATACTTGTACTTGCTTTGGATGAAGGAAGGGAGATTTCCAGTGGCAACCAAGAATGCATCTGTGACTGAGGGGTGAGGAAAGAGGGAACTGTTGATTGCCCTGGAATGCTCGATGTTCTGATTTTTTAATGAATGGAAATTAAGAGACTCTGGTATCCTAGTAAACTGTAGGCCTAGAGAGATTTCTGAGGTTGTGCCTAGTGAGAGAATAGTAGGAGGCTCCAGCTGCTAGACCTGGACTACCCAGTTCGGGTGAATCTTGTGTCTTCTGCTCTAAGAATGTGTCTTCTACCTTGCTTTTGCAGATCTTAAAAGAGTTGGAATTCCCATAAACACAAAAACAATAGATGTGTAGTGGAGTTTCAATATGCATAGGTTCTTAAGCATAGCCTACCACAATTTTGCTTCAATTTTTATCTCATATTAAGGGATGTCCTGCATATGACATCTGAATTGGGCATCTGATTTATTCCTCTCAAGCAGCAATTTTCAACCACTGTGTGTGCAACATTTGTGTGCCACAAATGGTCGGCAGGTGTGCCACAGGAGTTTGGAGGAGGATCATATATTAGTGGGGCCATTGGGGGCCCTTACACCTGGCTGGTAGTCAATTGCCAAAAAACAAATGGAATGCCTTGACAATTTTAGCACCTTCTTAGTATGCTGAGAGATAAAAAAAAAAAAGGCCGACAATCACTGCTCTAGAGCAAGGGGAATCCCAAGATGACCTGTGCCCCCCATTCTACTCCTGCCTCCTGGTATGCACCACTGTGTGCTAGCAAGCCATCCTGCATGCCAGCGCTCACATTTGTGCATGAATGCAACCTCTTTCTCTCTCCCAGCACTCATCCATGGCTTTTTGTAAACTGCTAGGCTGAGAGAAACCTTTTCTTTCCCAGGGCATTCGAGGAGGAGAGGCAGCAGCAGAGGCGGATCTAAGGGGGGGCAAATCTGTAAGTGTTGCAAGAAGCCTTACCCTGTCATGTAAATCCCTCCTCTCCCTTGCTGCTGTAGCCAGTAAGCAACGCCAAGATGTTGCTGTTCCCTGTGAGGATTGGCTAGAACAGTGCAGGAGAGGAGTGTTTTCCACTGCAAGGTAAGGCTTCTTGCAAAACTAACAGATTTGCCCCCCCTTAGATCCGCCTCTGGGCAGCAGCCCTTTTCCTGAGCACTTGGGGTAAAAGATGGCAGCAATGCTGGAAGAGGAATTCCCCCTTCTTATGTGGTCTCTGCTAGAAGAGGCTGGGGCAGCAGGCTGAAGAACGAGGCATTTGGGTGCCAGCTGTGGGGCACCCCTCTGACCACTTTGCCATCTTGCCCAACCTCCCTCTCAAAGCAGCTATTTTAGTTGACCTCCTGGCTGGACCACGCAGGTTTAACCCTACTGTGTTGTGGAAACTTTTTGCATGTATTGGACAGTAAGAGCATCTTAAAAGAAGTTCCCGTGAAATTAGTGGGGCTTAGTTTCATGTATTGCCTTCGGAATAGGAATGTGTGACTTTTAGATTATTACAAATTGTACAACTTGTGGCTTATTACTTTGCGCTGCAGTTTTTCTTCACTTCGTTCAGTGCCAGAGACAGAAGCTACCTCAATATCTTTCGATTGTGGCAGAATGCATTGTTGGAAAAGGTGAGTGCTGATGTGTTTGGAGTTCAACTGCAAGGAAAAACATTTGGCTAAGTTATTCTAATACAGTGGTTCTCAAATCTTTGTGCACCAGGACCCACTTTTTACAATGATAATCTGTCCAGGACCCACCAGAAGTGATGTCATTGTCATAAGTGCTGGCATTGTCAGCAAAGCAGAGCCTGCTGCTTTCTTGAGAATGCAGCAATAAGATGCAGCAATAAGATGGTTATTTCTCAGCCATTTTCCAATAACAAAGTGAATCAGAAAGACAAAAGCCTATTTACATCCTTGACACAAGCAGAACAACAACACAACCCACCCACTTTCCAGCATATAACCGTCCCATATTTTCAATATGGCTGTTCTAGGTGCTTTGCTACCCAACTGAAATTAGCTTGTGACCTGCTGGTGGGTCCCAACCCACAGTTTGGGAACCACTGTTCTAATATATATACCTTTGGATACATGGTATTTACTTCTGAGTTGCCTCACCAAATAATTTTTTATCTTTATGCCCCTTAGCATTGATCATTTGTACAGACTTTTAAAAACATCCTCCATCAGCAAGGGCATGCTTTCAAATTTAATAAAAATGGAAGCTGCTTGGACATTTATTTCAGGAACTGTCTGCAAGATGTACCAGATTAGGACTCTCAGTCCAAGATAGTTAAGCAGTTTCAGCCTCTGGAGGTGACTGGTTGGACTTTGGACTTGGTGAAGACTTGTTCACCAAGACTTGTTCACTATATATCGGGGAATAAAAGATGACATGACATGAGTGGCAGGTAGTCTGTGAGGGGCAGGTAGTCTCTGAATTGCCATAGCAACAGATAACACTATGAAGTGTGACCGGGGGCCTTTAGTACAGTCTCTAGTAGCATCTGTAGAATGCTAAACATTAGTGTGTGTATTTAGCCCTTGTGTCCTAAAAACCAAAGAAATGTTGAAGGCTTCAGTGCAAGTTTGAAATGTTTAAGATCTGGGGTGTACTTTTTCCTCTTCTTAATTTTAGGAAACTGCCGATTAATTCTTAGCTGTTTTTACAAGGCAGATTTACACCTATGTGCACATGTATTGCAGTTGCTGGTGGTAGAAAAAAGG
This sequence comes from Lerista edwardsae, assembly GCA_029204185.1. Taxonomy (NCBI): domain Eukaryota; kingdom Metazoa; phylum Chordata; class Lepidosauria; order Squamata; family Scincidae; genus Lerista; species Lerista edwardsae. Next base: position 1,246,319 of record JAJKFI010000030.1, read on the forward strand.
GCAAGTTGGAGGAACTGTATGATGAAAAAGTCATTGCTCCATCTCCTTCTGTATGTGTGTGTGCAAAGGGTGCAGCCATGCACACAGAGAATACTGGTCTTCAATATTTTTGCAACTGAAAAGACAGTCAAAGGGACATGCTGTTAACTGGTTATAAAGTCTCATTCACTCTAATTGCAGATATGGCCCACCGAAATAGCAAAATCAAAGAATATGAAAGCTGCAAGGGACAGTACAGGCATGCCCCAGTATCCACTGATTCAGTATCCACAGTTTAAGTTATCCATGGATACTGGGACATCTGTTAAAAATAGGTAAAGGTAAAGATTTCCCCACAACCGAATGGTCTAATCGTGACTGACTGTAGGGGCAGTGCTCATCTCCTATTCTAAGCCTGTAGAGCCGGTGTTTGTCCGAGGACAAGCTTCCGTGGTCATGTGGCCAGCATGACTATATGCCGTAGCGCACAGAACACCGTTACCTTCCCACCAAAGTGGTCCCTATTTATCTACTTGCATTTTTAGGTGCTTTTGAACTGCTAGGTTGGTAGGAGCTGGGACAAGCAACAGGAGCTGACTCCATTGCATGGTCTTGAACTCCCAATCTTCTGGTCAGAAAGCTCAGCAGCAGCGGTTTAACCCACAGCATCACCACGTCCCACTTTTAAAAAACAGGAGAATATTAAACAAATCTCGTTTTTACCTTGTTGCAGCAAAACCCCTGATGTTTCTCTGTTTTTAAAAAGGCATCCCCAGTATTCATGGCGGGGTCCAGAACGGAACCCTAGTGGTTACCAAGACATACCTGTACAGGTAATTTAGTCTAGCCTCCTGCTCAGTGCAGTCAGCTGCTACAACATCCCTGGCAGGTGGCTGTGTAGCCTCTGCTTGAAAACCTCAAGGGAGGGAGAGCCCGCTTCTACATGAGGAAGCAAGTTCAGTACCAGACAACTCTTACCATTAGGAAATTCTTGCTCATGTATAACCTAAAACTGCTTTTCTGTAGTTTCAATTCATTAGTTCTAGTACTGCCCTCATAAGCCACAGAGAGTGTAAGTTCTCCCTTTCTTCTGTGTGGCAGCCCTTCAGATACTTGAAGAACAGTTATCATATCTTTCCTTAGTCTTTGCTTCTCCAGGCTAAGCATACCAAGCTCTTTTAACTGCTTCTTATGGTACGTTGTTTCCACACATTTTACTATCTGCTACCTTAGACAGCAACATTGTGCTCATTCTTTGTAAGGTAATGCAACCGTACATAGGAAAACATCACCACGGTACCACCTGTATACACAACGAGTATGTATTCCCAATGTAGGCAATTAGATTTACTCACTCATTTGAGTAATCTTCTGTCTTGTATTATAGAGCTTTTCTGAGAAATGTAAATAACACAGATTGCAGAGCCAACCAATGTACTGATTTGTGAGCAATTTTTCCCTGTACTGATTTGTGAGCAATATGTTGTGCAATATGTTGGCATACTGGGCCAACATACTATTTGGTTGGAGAAAATATTGGGGGGGGAGGGGGGGAGATGCTGGTTCAACTAGGTTGACTTGGAAGAGAAAAATGCAAGCCTTAAGGACATTGTGTTGCATTAAATACATAAACATGCAGGTATTTTTATGCCGGTTCACATTTTTGAACTTCACCACTGCAAGGGTTTTACACTTTAAAAAAAAACAAAAATGGCAAAAGATGAATGTTCTTGTTGTTAGATGTAAGGCCATGTCTCTCCTATGAATTGCAATTATTTGGTTATTAAGGTGCATGTATGATATGCACATGCACCTAAAATAGGGGGAATACATAAAGATCTTATTGTAAACTCTTTGGGAGCAAGGGGCCTTTCCGCGTTGCCTAGGTGACTCTGTGTGTTGCCACACTCGTTGATTGTGTGGTATGCATCAATTAATAGATTAACAGGCAAACATGGCTGCCGTTCTGGAAAATGTGTCTTGTCAGTGCTGCTTGGTTTACGCAGAAAGTTCACAAAGGGTTGTTTACTTCTGCAAAAGGGCTGGAGTTTACTCCACGTTCTGGTCAGATATGATTTCCCCCCTCCTTTTTAAAGCTTCCATTGGGGTATGCGTGTACGTGCATGCTAGTGAAAGATTTAAGGAGAAACCTGATAAGGAAGCTCTGCCCAGGAATGCTGTCTGGGTTCTTCTGCTGCAACAAACTGTCGCTTGACCGGCTTTCTGTGGAACTAATTGCAGCCTGCACATAGTATAGAGACTTAAGATCTCCTTCAATGAATTGTTAGTGAAGAGCGGAACGTTAATGTCTGTTTAAATTAGTTTGGCTATGTCAGTCTGCCTTCCTGTATATTCAGGACGGTGCTCTGTAAGAGAGAAAATTCTTTATCGTTCTTAAAAACCTGACCCTGAAAAAAAAGCTGCTTACCTGTTTCCTTGATGGGAGGGGCCCAGATACTGGGCAGGAGCAAAGCACAGCTTCCAGCCCTGAACACCGACCTGCCTACTTGTCAGCAGCTTTCAAAGTGCATGTTGTAGGAAGTTACATAAAAGTAGCTCTTCCTCTCCAAGACGAGAAGGTGCTCTCTTTTTTTCCCCCCTTTTATTTATTTTTCTGTGTAGTTTGATCACTGCAGGATCTTTGTCATTAATACAGGGGAGACTTTTGTGCAGGCAAAGTAATTTGTGCTTTTAATTAGGTACAACCTGCACTGGCTGGAAATTACTTCCGGTCCGGCTCGTAAGTCATGAGGTTTAAGAAGAGCTCTTCTGTACTTTAGGAGATTCTGGATAAAATTAAATGGTTTCAAATATGGAAATGTTACTCAGAAGGACACGCTGACAGAGTTGCTCCAGCAGTGTGTCCCCTTTGCTGATCGTTGCTATGAAGCTGCCTAAGTTTTGGAACTGCAGGTGTAAAGTTTTGTGTTGGTCTGTTGCAGTGGATTGCAGGTAAACAAAGTGGAGTGAAAGTAGCTTCAAAGATTTGCATGAGAAGTGCTCTCAATTTGCATCTTAAATTGTATCTTCTTAAGTCTTAGCACATTGTCTTTATAATTTGTGAAGATATCTTTGTTGGAAGCTCTCAAGCTAGCAAGAATGTCTGTCTCTCTTTCTCAATGTATAGAAGAATGTTTGTGTGGAATTACTAGCCGAGTGTTTATGCTGCTAACATGAGCAGTGTGATTGCATTTTTAGGATGTTCCTTAAACTGTATTAAGCACATCGTTTAATAGTAAATAACCCACTGTTGCCAGTAATACATTAGAAGGACTTTGGCTGCCCTGCTTTGTGGTGAATAAGTTATTTCATATAGCTAACAAGTTGACAGTATTTTTGTGCGTTTGGCCAGTAGATAAATGCATCAATTACTGTGGTCTGATGGGAGTTAAAATATCATTGTGATTCTTTTTATAACAGCTTTGGATGTTTCTTGAATGTTCATTTACAGGGATAGGATCTAGGGTGAGTGCTCTGCATAAGGTGTGTTGTGCATGTGTACAAGCACGTGCTAACTGGGCAAGAGGCACTTTTTCAAGTGGTGTTCCTCTTATATTTAGCAGGGGGAGAGTAATTGTCCCTTTTCACCCCTGCGCAGTGTCTTTTCTAGTGACTGTTGCTGGGATGTTCTGCATTTTTTTAAGATTGTGAGCCCTTTTAGGACAGGCAGCCATTAGACTTTATTATTTGCCTGTAAACCGCTCTGTGAACTTTGTGTTGAAAAGCGGTATATAAATACTATACTGTTTGATGATGATGATGAAAGTGATTCAATCTGGTGGTAGCTGAAACTGGGGGTGTAGCCTTGTGCAGGGAGGGCTAAACAAGTTGCTTTCTGGCGATTGATGACCAGAACCTCATTCTGGTTGTGTCCAGAGCTGTTCAGAAGCCTGCAGAGGCCGCACCCAACCACCATGTGCCTTTCATAATATAGATAAAAGGGACTTGCTAAGGTGGAACGTAGCCATAGGGACATGGTGGCGCAGTGGTTTAAACTGCTGCTGCTGGGCTTTCCGACCGGAAGGTTGGGAGTTCAAGACTGCACAATGGAGTGAGCTCCTGTTGCTTGTCCCAGCTCCTGCCAACCTAGCAGTTCGAAAGCACCTAAATGCAAGGAGATAAATAGGGACCACTTCGGTGGGAAGGTAATGGCATTCTGTGCGCTACGGCGTATAGTCATGCCGGCCACATGACCACGGAAGCTTGTCCTCGGACAAACGCCAGCTCTACAGGCTTTAAAATGGAGATGAGCATTGCCCCCTACAGTCGGTCACGACTAGACCATTCGGTTGTGGGGAAACCTTTACCTTTACCTAAGGTAGAATAGATTGTAATTTAGTGCTCTGTTCTGATGACACTGCAATTTGTCAGCCCTCATGGACAATCTCTGCCAGCCCTTATCAAAATGATCCAGTGATTTGGGAAGGTTTCTAGTTTTACCATCAAGTGGCTTAAATCTACCGTGATACCTCTGGGTCATTTGCTATTATATTAACTATAACTTGATTTTAAATGATGCCCAGAGATCTTGATCTATCTTAGAATAATGGAGTCCAGGGAAATTTCCATCATTGTTCACAATGTGAACCTAATCAACTATGTTTACAAATCAATAGCAGTGTTTGAAACTGGTGTTATTCATTTTACTCAGCCCATTGCGTTCAGTAAGACTTTTGTGTTCTGTAAGGCTGTAATCCTATGGTATTCAACAACAACAAAATCACCTCTACAAATCAAGCAGGATTGAACTGGTTTATAGTTCAGCTTTTGGGGTAAAATCAATACTAAAAATGAATATAATGCCATGTAGTTATGTTTTTCACAAACTACAATCTTGATCTCTAAAGTATTTCAACAATTGGCAATTGTACTGTGGATAATTTGTATGATCGGGAACTACGGCACAAGCCTAAACTGGAGTTATATTAGGCCAGCACAGTTAGGCCAGCTAACTTTGACCGGCACAAGGGACATCGTAAAATAGATTAGGACCATTCTTGGAGTCCTAAGACGTGCACCATCCCCCTGACTCCGAGAGTAGTCCACACACCAGCACAAGGGCACTTTACGGTGGCCCTTGTGCTGGCATAACTGTGCCGGCCTAACTCCAGGTTAGGATTGCGCCCTAAGTCAGTTTTCCATGGCTAAATTTCAGTTGCCTATTGAAGAAGGAAACTTTGGCCTACCAATTTCTTTCTGTTATACAGCTTATTTATTGTCATGGATAATCAATTAGAAAATGAGATCTATCTAGTAAGTGTCCACCATTGGTTTAACTGGAATTCTTTTACCTGGCTCAACCATAGACTTAGCAAGTCTTATCATCAACATTTGTCAAAACACCGGTTGTAGCTTGGCACACTGTGGCAGCAGTCTATTTATCATAGAACATCCAATGGTGCAAACCCCGATTCTGCCCAATCTCCATGCAAAACGTACCATCTGGAATACCTGTGTCTCAAAATTATGGGCAAATCATTTCTCTGGTGAGACTGGGTGCAACCTGTTATCTCCTAGATCAGGGTCACCAAACTACAGCCCACAAACCCACAGGGTCACCATACTACAGCCCAAAACTGGCCTACCACAAGATATTATCTGGCCCACAGCACCCTAAAATATTTGACATTTTTACTCATTATATGTTGTAGCTTTGCTTCAGATGCTGTTTTGCTGTTGTTCTTTGATAGAAGCCTCTTTAGCAGTTGAGTGGAAAAGCTACTTGACCTGAAGACAGCCGGCTAAGAGGGAATTGTGGTATTGTTGTACAGCTAATGGCAGCTGAGAGGATGCAGCTGTTCGCAGCAGTTAAAATGACCTGGAGTTTTTTGTTCGTTTGTTTTTAGGAACTAGGTTGTGAGGGGACTTTGATGACTAAGGTAGTATTGAATCTGAAATGCTATATGAAGTCATATTGACAACAATCTTAAAGAAGATTCTTTGCATGCTTTTTGACCTATAATGATGGGTTTATATTTATATTTTGTCTTGTGAGGACTATATTTTGTCTTGTGAGGACTGAAAATGTGTGTTAGAAGAATAGATGGTTTGGTTTTTATCCCTCATATAGGTATAAACTCGGTAGTGTAAAACAAATTTCTAGTAATAATCAGTCAAGGATGCTTTAGGCAACAAAGGATTTGTTACAAGTGTTTAAAATTAGTGTGCAACTTAAAATAAAGGGAGAAATAGTTCTAATTGATTACTGACTGAGGTCGTAATCGTAACAAAATTTCCAGCATCGGGGTAGGGGCAATTCAGCTCCGAGGTAAGGCAACCAATATTCCCTTACCTTGCGGAGGCCTCTGTGACTATTATTCGACTGCAGAATGCAGAACATGCCCCATTGGCACAGCTATGTTACTGCTGGAAAGTTGGTTAGGATTGCGCCCTGAGTATGTTTATTTGTTTCATCTTTTCCAGAAACTGACCAAGCAGGAGTTCTGGAAGCTTGTGCAGCAGAGCTATGGCTCTGAGTTGGGCTTGAACGTCGAAGAGATGGAAAGCATTTACTCATCCTCTGAGGAGAATGGACACTCTAGGTAAGAGGATACTTAATATGTCTTTCAAAAGATACGTATTACTGGTGTCTCATTGCCCAAATCACTTGCAATGCTACTTTCCAATACATGCAGCATGTTTTTGTTTTTTGATCTCTTTTCCTCTCAGACTATAAAGTGGGTATATAACTTTAGTTTGTCATTCTGAGATGACTTAGATTTTATTGCTTGCCCATGTTGTTGTTGTTCAGTCGCCAAGTCGTGTCCAACTCTTTGCAACTCCATGGACCACAGCACGCCAGGCCTCTCTGTCTTCCACTAACTTCCAGAGTTTGCCCAAATTCATGTTCATTGCTTCAGTGACACTATCTAACCATCTTATCCTCTGCCGCCCCCTTCTCCTTTTGCCTTCGATCTTTCCCAGCATGAGGGTCTTTTCTAAAGAGTCCTCTCTTCTCATGAGGTGGCCTAAGTATTTGAGCTTCAGTGCCCATACAGCTGCCAAAAAGCTTGTACCTCTGACAGCATTGCATTCTCAAGTACTAATATTTAAACTCTCTGTATGTGATTGGTTAACATGTGTGGTGAAAAATACGCATATCCAGTGTGTACTTGGCAACAGTAGAGGCATTGCCATCTGTACATCCCACACAAGTGGGTGGCAAATAGGATAAAATGCATTTAAATACTAATTGCATTCATGCTCAGCGCTCCTATAGTTGCGGAGGTGTCTTAGCAACTATATGGGCCTGAACCAGTGCTAAAACAGAGTTTATGAAACTAGAAAACAGCACAGACCAATGAAAGGTGGTGTCTTCATCTAAGATTTCACTGTATTTTCAAGAATGTTACTATCCCTTATTAAAGATGCTACTTTTATTGTCTTAGGGCTGATTAATGCCTTGTATTTGGCTGGAAATTTATACATTTGCCCAGCCCATGAGAAAGTCTAATTGTGTGATCAGGGTAATATTTGAGGAGGAAACCCGTGCCATACTGCAGATCAACTTCCATCAGAGCCGATGTCCATCTGTCAAGTGCCCTTGGCTCAAGTAAACTGATAGCATTGCAAGGATACTAGTGTCTTTACCTAGTGCCGGAAATACACTGGAAAGAGCATAGGCACCAGGCATGATTGGTATGAAGACCATTTTGCCACCAAACTCAGTGCGGAAAGGCCTGGTGTCTGGACCACAATTGATAGATCTCAGAAGGCAGAAAAGGGCATCACTAAATTATTTTTAAGTACTATTATAGGCAGGTTCATATGGAAGTTGCTCAGGGCCAGGCTTAAGCCACTGTGACTAATGTCATCACCTTGGTCCTGCACTTTGGGAGGCTCCACACCAGTGCAGTGAGCATATCGCCTGCAGCTGCAGCTGAAATCTCTATGAACTATAAGTCACTGGGGCAAGCAGAGCAGCTTTATCTAGGGCCCTCCCACCAGCCCATGCCTCTGAAGCAGCTGGCGGTGATGTCGTCATATCACCACCAACTATTTCCAGTGCTGCACACAGCACCACAAGCGCTTTTCTTGGTGAGCGGGGGCCCTGTGGGGAGGCTGGGGGCCCCACAGGAATGCCCCGCATTCAGCCTCACCGCTCCTTGAGCTGGCCCTGAAGTTGCTGGTTGTAAAGAGCCAAGGAAGACTAGGCCCTGGCTTGACTCCATTTTGTCAAGAATATAACTTAATCTTGCAGGAGTGAGCTGAAGCTGCAAAAAACATCAGCTGATAGTTCACTCCCAAACTCAATCAAGAGTAACCTATCACCTTCTTGGTCTGCAAAAGGTGTGAGGTTACAGCTGAATCCAGGACAGCAAATTCAATCATGAAGGTTCCATCAGTTGATAATGCAATCAGGAGAGGGCGACCTTTACCCCGATTGGATAAATGGTTGTGCCAAAAATTGTATAAAAATACCAAGGATTGGAGGAGTGAGTTCATCCAGCATCAAGACTTCAGAGCGGCAAGACTCCTGTAGACCATCCTCAGAGACAGCTCTCCAGATCTGATGAAACATCCACCTGAAGACCGAACTTGGCAAGACTAAAATTATGGTCTTGAAATCAAGGTGAACCATTAGGGACTAATAAGAGACAGGAACCTAGTTTTCTGGTATTATTTTGAGAGGTATCTCGGTTAGTTGCTTATAAGCTTTCCTTAGTTGTAAACCCTTGTTATCAATAAATTACAAGTCATACAACTAATGTTTAGTTTGTCTTTGGGAACCAGGGGAGATACAGTTTATTAATTGGACACGCTTACCAAACTATTGGAAAAGTCCAAATAATTGGGACTTGTGTAGTCTGGGAGGGCATTTAGAAGTTAAGAAGAAGTATTCTTAACTTTAGGCTCTGACTAGTAGCAGTGGTTGTAAACCTTGTTAAAAAATAGGTCACACCCTGCTGTAAACAAATCACATTCATAGGGGCCCTGAGCAGGTTACAGGGCACATGAGTCTTGTGGTTTACACTGGTGCTTGAGAGCCTCTGGTCACAAGCCGTGTAGGGCTTGAAAAGATTAGCATTTGAATTTGAATTGCACTCAGAAATGCATTGGAAGTCACAGAAGCTGTTTCAATTCCAGTGAGATGCATTCCTTTGGCCCATATTAGGCAATAGCCTTGGACATGCAGAGGTGCTCCACTGCACAAGTCTTCTTAAAGAGTAGTGCAAGCCCAGCCAGGATAGACCAAACCCCTCTTCCAGGTCAGATTTTGTGGGCTCAGATCCGAGGAGTACATTGGAAGCAGCAGCGGCATTCAGCCAGTACGCTGGCGGGACTTACCTTTGAGTGGCAGTCCGCCCGTTGCGTCACGCCGCGTTCTGCCGCTTTCCCGCCCGCCCTGGCGGGCGGGAAA
>JAJKFI010000030.1:1264075-1361418 GCA_029204185.1 Lerista edwardsae
ATTATTATTATTATTATTATTATTATTATTATTATTATTATTATTATTATTAAGGATTACTACCAAGATGTACAGTATAAACAATTTTTAACAACAGTACAGGGGGCCTGAGTTATCCACTGTCTCGACATTTGCACATTTCAACATCTGATCTAAGCTCTGGTCAGGGCCAAAGGCATTCTGAAGACTGCAGAGGCCATGTGCATCAACTTGCAGCCTCTGTGGGTTTCAGAATGAAGTCCAGAGCTGAATAATACGGCTTCCACTCGTCAGCAAAAACCAGAAGTAGCCTTTAAATGGGTCTGGGCAGCTTTCTGAGGCCATATACGGTCTCTGCAGGTCAGGTTCGGAGGGTGGGGGATGGAAAACCACTGATTTGAATATCCATTGTTTTGCTTATCTGTGGGGGTTCCTGGAACTGAACCCCTGTGGATAATAAGGGCCCACAATAGTTCACAAAGTGGTTTATATAGTAAAATAAATCAAATCTATTTATTGCCAAATGCAAGATGAACTGCAGACAGAAATTCAGGAATTAAAAAAAAAAAACAGGAACTGCAGAAGTTTTATATATTTGACAGGGTGGGAGAAAGCATGGGAAAGAGCATCATTTGTAATTTTATTCACTATATGATTTTTATTTAGATTCCGTATCAACCCCTTGGAATAGAGATGCTGGAGGGAATCAGCTGAGGACCATGACTTACACCATTGAGCTTAGCAATCCACTTATTACTGGAAAATTCACAACTGCAACTGAAAAGCAGGTACAAAATTGTACTGATTTTTTCCTGTGGCAATTTCATCTCCAATTCTTAACAAAAAAAAATTTCTGTCAGAAGGAGGGCATATCTTGTGTGTACCTTACTGCAACGGTTTCCAAACTGTGGGTTGGGACTGTGGGTCGCGAGCCAATTTCAGGTGGGTCACAAACAGCGGTGTTATGCTGCCGGAACGCTGGGTGGGACATCCGGGTGATTGACAGCCCGCCCGTCGCGTTACGCAGCATTACGCCATTTGCGTAATGTACGCAAGCGGCGTAATTGGTTACGCAAATGGCGTAACACTCCGGAACGCGACGGGCGGGCTGTCGATCACCCGGATGTTCCGGCAGCATAACACCACTGGTCACAAAGCACCTAGAGCAGCCATATTGAAAATATGGAAAGGTGAGATGCTGGAAGGGGGAATGCTATGTGGTTGTTTTGCTTTTGTCAAGGTTGTAAATAGGCTTTTTTTCTTTCTGATTCACTTTGCTATTGGAAAATGACTGAGAATGAGAATGTCTGGCCATGACATCACTTCTGGTGGGTCCTAGACAGATTGTCATTCTAAAAAGTGGGTTCTGGTGCTACAAAGTTTGAGAACCACTGCCTTACTGTCCAGGCACGTTCTGACCCATTATCTGAGGCGGCTCTCCTTCAAGGATGGTGCCGAGTGGGCGAGCCTACTCTGTAATGGTGCCACAACTATGGAATTCCCTTCCAGGGGAGTTAAAAACTAACCTGTTTCCTAATGGCATTTTGGAGAGGTCTCAAAACATCTGGCATGTTTTGATTCATCTGGCATTTGTTTGATGGGTTGATGTCTACCCTCTGTGCCTCTGTAATAGTGCTGTGCCTTGACTACTACTTTTTGGACCATACAGTTACCTCCCTCCTAATGGCTCTACTGTGTGTGTATTGTTGTTTTTTAAATGATTTGACTTGCTGCTGTTATACAGTTTCATTTTATTATGGAGCTTTGTAAGTCGCCTTGGGCGTTTGCTTCAGCATGGGAAAGGCAGGATATAGGTTTTTCCAATATCAATAACTTGGACATAATTGAAAAGGGTTTTTTCATCCTACTACTTCACTTTGTCCCGTCCCCCCCCCCCAAAAAAAGAGGTACACACATCCTGGCTAGCAACTTCTTCTTCTGGCAAACTAGTCTGAGAATGAGTGAGAGGGTGAGAGTCAAAAATTCAACCATCACCATCTGAAAAAACAGGTTGCCACGAAATTCTTTGGCCACAGATACCACTTTGGCTGTGCATCTATTGTTTCTAGGCTGGCAACTGGAGGGCCATTTAGCATCCTTCAAGGGAACAAACTGACTCAGGGCTTCCACTTGCTAATTCCTGTGCTAGAAAATAACACTGCAGATGTTCTTGCTGTGGATGTCATGGTGTGTCATTAGCAGGCTATTCAGTCTCTATCTTGCAGAGCTGCAATAAGGGCCTGTGGCAACTACTACCTAGAAAATCTGTTTCTTATATTCTGGCAAAGCTACACTTTTTTTTCCTTAGGTCAAACACTTACAGCTCTTCCTTGGATTTTCCTTGGACAGTCTTTTCCTGCCCTTAGCATTTTCTTGGAAGTTTTGTCTGTATGAAGCCCTTGATGCCAAATAGGAATAGTGGAAGAAGAAAACAAAACATATGCATGTTGAAAATGTCTTGATTATTTCTAGGTCCTGTATAAACGGAGCCACAAAGGTCAGTCATATCGGATAGACACAGAGGTGATGACACATGATGTGCCGTATCATGATTATTTCTACACTGTATATAGTTACTGTATCACCCGCCTGTCCAATCAGAAGTGCAGACTCAGGTGAGATTTTCATTTATCACAAGAGAGGGAAATAGGAGTTGGTATAAAGTTGCTGGTTAGCTGCCCACAGTATGATTCTTCTGCATAGATTATTCTGTTAAGATGAGGTTGAATTGAAGATGATGTCATAAAACTGTGATCATTCTCGGTTTACCTTGTTAGAATATGATCCATTGACAGAAACAAGCAGTTCTGTTCTGTTTTTTCTTGCTGAATACAGAGACCACCACCCCCACACACACACACATGGATACAAAAAACCACAGAGAAACAAATCCATGGTTTTGCCCCCACCCTTAAATCCTCCAAAGGTGACCAGAGGACTTAATGAAGCCCGCAGTGGCTGCATGTGCCTCCCTGCGTCCTCTGCAGGTGTTAAAATGCCTTGTAGAGGCAAAAAATAATACTTCTGGTTTTCCTCTGAAAACCCGACATGACATTTTTATGCCTTTAAGAGCATGATCCTAACCTGGAGTTAGGCCAGCAAAGTTTGGCTGGCACAAGGGCCACCGTAAAGCCCGTTTGGACCACTCTCAGAGTCAGGGAAGATGGCGCACGTTTGTGTGCTGGTCTCTCTGACTCTGAGAGTGGTCCAAACATACAAACAGTGTTCTTTGTGCTGGTGGAACTTCAGGTTAGGATTGTACCCTGAAAGGTATTCTAAGGGCCAGGGATACCACATGAGTCTTCCCTAGCCCTCGGAATGCCTTTAAAGGCATAAAAACATCACTTCCAGTTTTCAGAGGAAAACTGTTTTTCTGCCCTTACAAGTCATTCTGAAACCCACAGAGGGCAAGGGTGGATGCATATGGCCTCTGTGGGCTTCAGAAAGCCCTCCCGAGATTACCAGAGCAGAGCTTTACTTGGTTCAGGTTGGCCCAGGTCTGGCTCAGTGCAGGTCTGGGGGACCCGAGTTGAGCCAGATCCACAGATAGAGAAGCCGCTGATAAGTAACCTATACATACATAAACAGGAGCTATGATGCTTAGTTGACCTCCTTTTCAGTAGAATTCTATACACGGTTATAGGTGGTATGATTTATAATAGCCTTTTGGTGGGTGTGCATTCAATGGTACATCGTACAATATAGAGCTGTTAAGTGACTAAGTACATTGTGGGTTTCCTCCTCCGGCTTTCCATGTGAGTGTATAAAGTGTCACCTTGGTGACCATGCCTTTGCATATGTACGCAGCTTGCTGCTTTGAATTACAAAGGCTGAACTCTCGCTTTCCAAGGGAGTGAAAAGGCAGACCCCTGCTCTTAAGGTTGAATTCCAGTCTGTTGCTAGCTTTGTTGTTCTTTTCCTGTAGGATTTCTTCAGATGTGAAATATAAAAAGCAGCCATGGGGACTTGTCAAGAACATAATAGAAAAGAATACATGGGGTGGGATACAGGAAAATTTTAAGCAACTTGGTAAGTGTTTGGGTTTTTTTTACAATCAAAATTCAAAAGTGTTGGTTGTCTTCCTCCTCTTTCTGGAACCAGAGTGTACAAATGGCTGTACTATTTGACTACACTGAATAGTTATACTGGCACTTTTAATGTCACTTTCCTCCAGATTATTGCTGATATGGGCCTTCCTGATCTTTTAAAGCAGTTTCTTCATCATATTAGTGCCCTGACCTTTTATAGTTTCTCAGGCAGGTGGTTCTACTCCTACACACCTGTTGCACCAGCATGATGGGGGAATCCTATTATTAACAGTACCACAGGATGGTATTATCTAAAAAATGGAGCTTTTTAATACAACAATGTCATTAATGGTTGATTTGTCCCTGATATTTACTCCACAGCAGGGGATTAGAATGTTATTCCATTGTTAATCACCTTTCCTTGCACAGTTGTTTGCAGTAACTTGGAAATTAGGGCAGTAACAGAACAGTATTCAGCCTCTCATAAAATGTCCCCATGTATCACTGTGAAAGACAAGTTTGTTTGAGTCCAGTCTACTAATTTCTGCATGACATTTACTCAGAGCGCAATCCTAAATTGCTCTGGATTGGCGAGGCTGGCAGGCCTGCACCAAATCCTGCACACCTTAGGTGTGTGGGGAGCCTCCCTGGGGCAAGGGCACATTTGTCCCCTTGCCCCAGGGGAGGCTCTGGCCGCCCAATGGAGTTCCTCTGATCCGCGCCTGCTATTTGGCAGGTGCAGAACCAAGGAGGCCACTGGCTCTGAATTGGGGCCTTGGATGTGGCCTAACAGCTGCATCCCAACCCCAACCCCCTCCCCAGGCCGGCCTGCCCAGTTCTGCCCACCCGCCCACCCACCTTCCTCCTCCCAGAAAACTCCCTTGCGCCAGCTGACTTTGGCTGGCGCAAAGGAGGCTCTCCATTGGCACTCTCAGGCTGATGCTACTGGTAGCATCAGTGCAAGAGCTCTAGCGCCGACACAGATGTGCTGCTAGTGACGTTGCATTGGCGCTACGTCGAGGGCAGGATTGCATCCTCACTGTTAACATCACACATTGGCCCAATTTAAAATTCCTTTTTGCTGATTTTGTCTTTCCATTTGCCTTCTTGAAAACTTACATTTTGTTGGTAATGTATCATGTACTTTTTTTTCTCCAGTCAGAGACTACCTTTTAAACATGGTGCTCTGTCCCAAGATGGAATATGTATATACATAGGGCTTAAAATGAACTAAGTAAAAAAAAACAGTGTTGCATTTAAATTACAGAATCAGAACTGTTAATGGAGGAGTATGCAATAAACAAACCTATAGAAGATCCAGCAAAACTTGTCCTGAGGAGGAGGAGATGGACTTTACAGCGCAATATGGGCGAGATGCTTCCTAAACGCTCTTCACAGTACTCTTCTGGGGACACAGTTTCAGCTTCCCATGGTGATGTCGGTGTGTACAATAAACAGAAATTTTTGTTTAGACTGTTAAGCAAATCAAAGGCATTTCAGGAGTGCCTGTGCGTCAGATCTGAAGTCACATAGCACATATTCTCAGATCACATGCGCTTTGCACAGGGTCAATCTGGGATATCCCAAGCTATGCATGGGATATCCATGGTGTGGTCTGCATGAGTGAAATGCTTCTGTTGGCTTGCAAAACCCTATGCCAAGATGTGCCTTTTCAATATAAAAACATGATGCTGCCTTGTACTGGATCAGATATTTGGTCTGTCTTGCCCAGTATGGTCTACCCTGATGGACAGCACTCTCCAGGTTTCAGGCAGGGGTTTTTCCCAGACCTACTTGGAGATGCTGCCAGGAACTGAATCAGAGATCTGAATCAGCATATGCTTTCCCAACAAGCTGACCCTTCTTTTCTATAGTGCTGCCTCCAATGCAGGGCTGGCCTTGGGAGCTGTGAGGCCCAATGTGCAATGTTTTTGCAGAGCCTCTTACTCACCAGAACAACCTGCAGCAGCAAGCCCAGGGCTGATTGCACCCCATCAAAGTGCAGCACCTGGTGCAACAGCTTCAAGCCCTCCCCCCAATTTCAAGCCAACAGGGCAAGTGGGCAGGCCGGCCATCCAACAGCGCTCTACTTGCTGTGCTGTCCTTTCAGTGCCTCAGCATGGATGATTCCATGCCAAAGCATCAGCTACAGAGCCAGGTGCCAGCTGCTGGCACTCTGCTCGCTGCCCCAGTGTGGAGCCCTACCAAGCACGGGATCCAATCCAGCCAAATTGGTCTTATCACCCTAAGGCCAGCCTTGGCTCTGGGACCAGGTGAACACATGTGCTTTGCAAGCACTTGCTTTGTCCAGGCAAAATTTCTTCTGCTGGCTTGGCGTGGTGCTGCCTCGAAGTGATCTCTTAGACTCAGGCAAGTGCCACAATCTGCCAGCCTAATGTGGGGGGCTCTTAGGTCCAATTTGGCCAAATCTGCCAATAGCCAGCCCTGCCCCATTCCCATGAAGCTGGTCTGTGAAAAGTTGCTATGCAGGCCCTGGAAATAATTTTCAGTTAGTTGCCTATATCCCTTGCTTGTATGAAGCATTCACAGCCCAATCCTAACCCGCGCTGGAAAAGGCAGGCCAGCTGGCCAGTCCCATTGGGGCAGGCTGCAGCGCAACCCAGAGTAAGGGTTGTTCTATTTTCCCTTACTGTGTTGCGCCGCAGACACCCCAATAGGGCTATTTGGATTTGCGCCAGTGAAATTGCTGATGCAAATCCGAGTAGCCCGTGTAAGGCAGACCAGTCCAGCGGACTGGATCCGGCCTCCTAGGCCGGTCCCATCCACCTCCCTGTCATCCACTGTCCTCTCATGGTCTTGCCCCACCCTGATCTGCCTTATTTCTGTCCCAAGTCCTCCCCAACCACCACCACCCCACATTGGCCACCCTTGGCCAGCGCAAGCTTATCTCCCCAGGCCTTGGATGCGGTGCAGGGAGGCCAGCACACATCCATGCACTGGCCTCCCTGACTCCTGAGTCATTGCAGATGTAACTTGTGGCACATTTGCGACACCCGTGGGTTGGCACAAGAAATTTGCTCAGGATTTTGTTCTTGACAAATGAATCCAACAGTAATTATATACCGCTTTTCAATACAAAGTGGTTTACAGGCAAATGGTAATAATAATAACAACGTTAAATGGCTCCCTGTCCCTAAAGGGCTCACAATCTTTTAAAAAAAATGCAGAACACCACCAGCAACAGCCACTAGAAAAGACACTGCACAGGGGTGAAGAGGGACAATTGCTCTCCCCCTGCTAAATATAAGAGGAACACCACTTGAAAAGGTGCCTCTTGCCCAGTTAGCAGGGGTGAAACTTTTACTTTATAAAGAGCTAAGAATTATACTTTTAAGTTGTAGAACACGCCTGATTGACAGCTTAATCTGCAGAATATTAGCAGAATATTCCTGCTCAGATAAGACCAAAGTATTTTTGGAGATTTGCAAAATAAAGCATTTAGGTCTTATTCTGAATATCTTCTGAATATCTTGCTAACGCTGCTAGGTACATTTCATTATTTATGTGACTGTGGGGATTTTTTTCTCTGCTCGCCTGTACCCACCATCCAAATGTTGTTTTTCTGAAGTTGTCTGTGTAAGCTAACACAGTTTTTCTCAAGCTCGTGGCTGATTCATTTAATTTCTGGGATAACTGAGCTCTTCTTATGCATAGTTGCCCTTTCAGTATCATTGTTGTACCAGACTGGGACTTCCCTATTGTCATGTACTGGCTGCTTTAGGAAGCTGAATATTGAGGAGACCATATGGTACAAGAAAGATGAATTAAGCGAAGCAACTTAAATGAGTAAATGCTGAATTGATAGCGCATAGCTTCCTTTCAGGAAAAACACCCTTGAGTGTGCCACAGATGGCAGGACTAGTTAATGCTGACCCACCCCTTCAGTAGTTTTTGAAGTTGCTTCCTTGTTTCTTATTCAGTTGCCACTCTCCAGTGCTCCTAGTTTCCAAATGAGTGTGTGCGCGCCTCTGTGCATGCTGCAACCACCATGCTACACACTCCTCATCCAGGACAGGAAATCTGAATATTAGAAAGGTTAAGTACAGAATGCTAGGTCAAGAGATATGGTGATGGGCAACACTTTTGTTTGAGGGAGGAAATGTACACTTGTGCATACACTTTTAACTTTTGTGAGATAAATGTCTATTGAATGCACATGTGTTCTTACCATTGACGGACCCAATATCTGCTCCCTGTATGGAAGAAAGCTGCTGACCCCTGGTTTAAAGTAATAAGAGCAAGCTACCCAATTTCTTTCTATACACGGGTAGGTCTGGCCTTAAGCCAATGTGACCAATGTTGTCACATTGGGCCCTGCATTTTGGGGCACCCCACACCAGTGCAGCGAGTATATTGCCTGATGCAGCAACCAGGATTGCTATGAGCTGTAGGTCAGTGGGGCAAGCAAAGCAGCTTCATCTTGCGACCTCCCACCTGCCTATACTTCCGAATGACCCAAAAAGGGCCTCCTGGAAGCAGTGGGTGGTGATGTTACCGTATCACTACCAACTATTTTCAGGTGCCGTGCTTTACATGTGGCACCACAGGCACTCCTCTTGGTGAGTGGGGGGGGGGGCACAGGAATGTCCTGCATTGGGTCTTCAGCTCTTGGAGCTGGACGTGTTTACAGGTTGAATATCCCTTATCCGGACTGCTTGGGACAGGAAGGTGTCTGGATTTCAGATTTGTCTGGATTTTGAAATAATTGCATAATGAGAAATGCTTCATCTGGCTCTTTTCACTGTTACTCATTTGAGTGTCTGCTGGCCTCTTTTTAAAATAATGGCACACACCACAGAGCAGAGAACAGAACTCACAGCCTATACTTGGGAATGAGCACAAGACCTTCCAGGTTCACATTGCAGAAAGTTTTTTTTTAAAGTCTTGGACAATATCCAAGAATATCTGGATGTATCTGGAATAGTCTGAATTTCAGATGTCCAGATAAGGGGTCATCTACCTGTATTATATACATTAAATCTATATTTTAGGCACCAAATTCACATTTAGAAAGTATATATGTCCAGTAAGCACTCAAATCAGATGAAACTCAAGGCTGTTCTACATTGAGGAGGAGGCAAGACTTCTTCAGAAAGATGCACATTAAAGTGAGCTTAATTAGATTTTTTTGAAATGAATGCTGCAGATATAATTTTGCCTGTCATGTCCAACAGGACCAAAAAGGGACGCTACAAATAAGACCATCATCATCATAGTGGTAATGAGTATCTTGTAAGTATAATTAAATGTTCTTTCAGTAGCAAGTGTTAGAAAAGACCACCACCATATATTAGTAATATGGAGACCACCAGTATATATACAGTATTGGTATTTGTCATTGTCAAAAATGTCTTGTTTATTTATATACCACCTTAATTTTATTATTGTAATATAGGAAACTTTTTCATAGCACAAAGGGGGACCTCTGGAAAAAAAATAGCTAGGATAAATGGGGTGGGATTGGCATTAGAAGAAACACACCTTCCAAAGTCATGAATCCTTCAAACTTAGAGAGATAGTTTCACTCAGAGCTTTAAGGATCTTTTGGGTGAGCCCAATTCCTCCCCTCCTTCTGTTAGATTAACTCCCAACCCAAGACAGCATGAATGTAGCATACATGCACAGCTGTCAGTCCCCACTGGTTTTTTCTTTTTTTTGGGGGGGGGGTATGCTACAGAAGGTCAATCAGACTCTCAGTTTTCTGCAAGGAATCTTTAGCCTAGAGATCTTTTCATATCCTCTATGTTGATTCCCAGCACGTTGTCATATGAGCACCTAGTTCTAATAGTACAGCTGTATGCTTGGTAATCGTGTTTTGATTTTAATATATAAAATGTTGATTACATTAAAGTTACAATCACCAAAATATTGATACGTGGAGATTGCAGCATATTTAATAGGATGCCTTAGCAGCATCCCTTTTAAACATGGTAGGATCCCTTTTACACAAGGTAAAATTGTTCAAATTTGACTCCTCCCAGGACTTTTATTCATGAGGCTCTGCAACCTTGCAATGTCTGAGAAGGGTATGTGTGTGTTTCTCTTCAATGTGCCATTTAAAAGAAGAGAAAACTTTGTGTTGCTTTCTTCATCAACAGCAGTGGGGTCACTAGGTTTGTGTCAACTGGTGCTGGAGGTCAGCGCATCCCCCCCCCCATGATACAGACCATACAAAATAAATTACAATATCATATGTACAACTTAAATGCAGTGGCAACACTAGGGTTTATTTATTTAAATACATAACAATAAAGATTGCCCAACCAATCAGTAACTGGCCAAAAAAATCCAGTGGCCAACTTGATGACACTAGCACAACTAAATAAGAGTTCTAGTATTAGCTCTGATACATATAAATGAGATCAGACTCATACTAACACATTAATGGTTCCCTGCTGTGTCATTACAACACCTTATTGGCTCTCAGAACAATTGGTTTCATTGGTCAGTTTTGAGTTAAGGAAATCTACTTTTTGTTACAGAAGCAGTTATGTTTGATTTTTCTGGTTTTTTGGCTATAACATTTGATAGAATACAGCTATTTCACTGTTGTTTGTTTCATTGCATTCTGCTGTAAATTCCGCATTGAATGATATATAACATGATATTATTACTAAAGACAATTTTTTTTACTATTTTTTTTACTATTTTTACAATTTTGGGCAGTCATGGTGTCACCTATATGTTACTCGGTGCGGCCCACCCCCTATGATAAACAGTCTTGATCTTTCAAGGATTGCGGGGAAGTGTCTGATATCCTATTTCATCATCTTAGTTCTCACCTGATTTGTTCTCTTGCTGCTAGACCAAAAATAGGAACGATGATGATGATGATGATGATGATGATGATGATAATTTTTCCCCTCTCCCCCATCCTTTGCAGTTTAATCTTGCTGGTTTTGCTGAATGTGACATTGTTCCTCAAACTGTCAAAGATTGAACATGCAGCTCAGTCATTTTACCATGTTCATCTTCAGGAAGAAGGATCTGTAAAGTGAGTTTTGCTTTTCTTCCCACCCACCCACCCATCCAACCCTGGACTCTGCCTCACCCGCCAAATATAAGATCCAAATAGTTTGGCAATGCAAAGACTAAGGTTTGGAGGGAAAAACTGTAATGGTTTTGTAATTAGGCACATAGCTTTCTAGTGTAGACACCTAACATTCAGCCCAAGATTGTTTTGCATGCAAGCCTTGATAATATTAGGATTCTCCATATTTCACTTTTTCATGTTCAATCTTTGTTCTCTCTGATGAAAAGCCTTTTAGTTATGTCTGCTTTGTCCGTTCAGTTTGAATACTAACAATGCAGATGGTCCCTCTGGGTATTTGTTCGCTACAAGTGCCTCTAAGGGTATAATTACTGCGTGGGTTAATTTGAGATCATGTGGCTCATGCTGATAATGCGTTCACTAGGCTAAATAGAGAGCGAAAACATTTGGGTTACCATGATGCAAATATTTCATTCCAGATCTCAAAGTTGCTATTTTTTTTCCCTCTTCAGTTTAGCCCTTAATGCAGCGGCAAGGAAGAAAACTTCTCCACATGACACAGACCAAGTCCAGCATGTGAAAGGGGTGCTGAGAGACTCTATAGCATTGCTTGAACAGGTAGATGTCCCTCATTTTACTATCCTTATTTGGTCTTCATGCATTTGAGAGTAAAATTTGCATGTGGATGATGTGGGGGGGAAAATGGAGCTCAAGCACCTAATTAGAAATAACTTTGCGGTATTTGGATGCTATGGCCTCCTGTCTTCAGATGCAAAAATTTGAACTATTAAGAATGAAAAGCAGCTAGCCTTTCAGCAAAAGGATATTGATATTCCAAAACATTAGATATTTTAACGAAGTTGTTTAGGAACTGAGTGAAGCCTTCACACTGAGGTGCACATAATGTGACAGTACATGTTCTTATGTAGGGTTACCAGATTCAAACTGGGACAGAGTGCCTGTACCTTTAATCATTACACAGAAGAGGGAATTTGGGCAAGTGCAGCTCAACATGGAAGGGTTTCAAAAGCTGCACCTGCCCAAATTCCCTCTTCTATACTATGGTTAAAAGTATAGGCACTCTGTCCCAGTTTGTATCTGGTAACCCTATCTATCTATCTATATATCTGCCTGCCTGCCTGCCTGCCTGCCTGCCTGCCTGCAATGAGAGACAACATTCCTGTTAGTTTCTTGCCTGTTTAATTTCTTATTGTCACTGCTTTTCACTTCTTTTTTAAAAAAGGAATATTATTTGCATCTCAGTAAAATTTGCAAGGGAAATACATAGTTTATTTAAAACAGTTCTTAATTTGTACAGACCTCTAACCTTGCTAGAGAGAATTCCTTTAGAAACAAAAATCCACTACCACAATTTAGTATTTTAATGGGATTTTATTTTTGCAGTTGAAGAGTTCCCTTTCTATGCTCCAAAGTAGCTTTGATCACCTGAACAAGACCAACAGTGGGAAGCCTGGAAGCTGATGATGTCACTGAAACCAACTAAGGAACACACCCATGGTGAAACTGTATTTTTTCCCTTACAATTTGCTTAGCAGCCACTTGCACAACTAATAAAGATCTCTGTAAGACCAGTTCACTTTTAAAATCTCCTCCTACCTCGTGAATCCTTCTGATTCACTTGACATCTCTTTGTGAGTAATTTCCTGAGCTGTGAATACCTGGTGTGAATGCACAAGAACACTGTGTTGTCTGATAATGGTGTGATATGCAAATTTCAGAGAGCATCTTTAATGAAGCTATGTAAAGAAGTGTAATCGGGGATCTTATAGGTTTTGAGAACCACTAACATTATGAAAGATGCAATGTAGGATGTCTTGCAAACATTGTCTCACAGAAAGGCTCTCCATATGCTCTTTTGTAATATTCATGTAACTGCTCTCCCAAAAAGCTGTCTTAAACGTCAACCTGCAATGTTCTAGTTACCTATGTATCTCAGTGTTCCTAGTAGATTATGTTTTGGTTTTATGGGTGTTTTGGTCTTGATAATTCTACCTCCTTCCATCCACTGTCATTTCAGCTCATTTCTCAGGAATTTTCCATACATGTATGAAATTGATGTTTTTAAAAAAGCCCCTGAATTTTTTTAAAATAAAAAGCACAAATAATGTATTCATCTGATTTGTTTACTGAGTACACAGGGTTCTTTTTGTAAGTATGGTACCATGAAATGGGAATGTTGCACTACAATTAAGAACACTGTTATCACCAGTCAGTGAAGAAATGCAAGAGGCTTTCTAAGAATAAAGTAAAAAGTGTGCACAAATAAAATTGTGAGCTCACTGCCTCATTCCACCTATGCCGAATATTTAACTGAAATGGAATGAGTTTGTGGCTTTTTTTATTTTTAGGGCTCTAATTCTCGCCAGCCTTTCTTCAAGAGTGCCTTTCTATATATAGGGAATGAGCTGCAAGAGATGGACCAAAAGCTAGCCCAGCTTTAAAAAACATCAAGAAAGTACACACATAGTGTATTCAAGAATGTATTGGAATAATTGGTGTCAAACTCCTACCCATGTTCCCAGAATATCTCTCCAGTAAAAAGCATGGAAATCAATATCATAAATAGCTAATCAGGTGAAGGATAAATGAAGGTATTTTCTGTGACTCCTCTGATGTCCTGCATGCTTTTTTACTTGAACACTACATTAGCAGTTTTATATATTAAAAAAAATATGGAGCTGAATGTTGTATATAATGTGTCGGAAAATGGTGGAACCTATTGCAAATGTTTCTGTAATAATTATAAAAAGAGGATCTAATAAACTTTTCAGAAGGCAATGTGGTGTTCTGTTACTATAGCTTCATTACTTTGACTTTTTAAATTTATTTTTTATTGGCCTCCTGAAATGGAAAACATGGCAATTATGCCCAGTGTCTCCATTGCATCAGAGTAACATAACTGAGGGTGCACAATCCTGAACAACTTTTCAGCACCAGAGTAAGGGCAATGCAGCTCCTAGGTGAGGGAACAAACATTCTCCTATCCTCAAGGTAGGATGCAGCACATAACCCCAATGGCACAACTATTTCAGTACTGGAAAGTTGATTATGATTGCGCCCTAAAGCTGCAATCCTAAGCACGCATACTAGGGAGTAATTCTTGTGAAGCTCAGTAGCACTTCTACTCCAATGGTCTGTATAACCATGCTCAGGATTGCACTGCATACCCAAAAAGGTAATGACGTTATTGTGATACAAACAGCTATTTGCCATTAATGCTAGAAGTGAGGATATAGTGAGGGCTGTTGTAAAAACTAGATGGAAACCAAGTGAGGACCAGAGAGGGAAGTGAGGGGGAAGAAAGGTCATGGCCTAGAAAGTGCTAGAGATACAGAAATGCTTCTAATGGAATGAAATGGCATGCTACCATGCTTTTTTAAAAAAGCAAACTCGACTCTTGCCTGCATTACTTGTAAACTGCTAGCAAACAAAGCTTCTGCTTAAGGAAAAGAATTACTGAGCCCACCTGTTCAAAATTCCATAACTACTAACCCTGCTATCTGTGCCAGTGCCAGCATAGGTGCTATATTTCATTCATGCTGCAGTGCTGTCTTGTATTACAATCTGGTGAAAGGGGATGTGTTAGAGTAGCTTGCACTTCCTTTTTTGCTTCTTTGTAATAAAAGAAGCTCAGAAGGCTATTCCACTGTTACCCTATGTCTGTGCTGATCTGATGTATGCTAATACACATATTGCAACTATTTCATAAATATTGGCCCAATCTGTTAAAAAAGCAATACATCATTTATGGTCAGTGTAATAATACACTTCAGAATAGATACAGTAGGCATACAGTAGGGTGGAGTGTTGCACAGAAGACCAGGAGTATTAAACGTATCTTGATAAAACTGCTTACGTATTAAGTGTGGAGCATACCTTCTAAATAAGTATCTAACCAATCCACCAGCATAAGGTGTCTAAGAGAGACAGTCCTCATTCTCTCACAGTAGAACATTTTGCCATTTTCAACCCATGTGCCACAAATGCTCTAACCTATAGAGCATTGTGGGAATTTGTTGTGGGAATTTGGAGAAGTTTGTTTATTAGTAGAGCCATTGGTGGATGTGAGCCCTTGGCAGGCCACACTGTGTGACAACTTCTCAAAAAGCTGATGATTTGCCTTGACCATTTTAGCACCGTGCTGGTGTGCTGTGACATAAAAAGGTTGAAGATCTCTGATCTATCTAAAAGCCAACATTTTATTGGGAGGCAGATTTAATTGAGTCACTAAAATTCACGATTTATCGACAATTAATCGTTAGGTCCATTTGCGAAATGCAAGGTAGGCGGCATTGTGAACAAAACCCACAATCCTGTGCCTGCATCGTTTTTTTCTCAGAGAGTGAAGAGAGGAGAACCTGTTCCTATACCCTGTACAAAGAAAGTTCGCTTTCCGCTTGCAGCGGTGAAAAGACGAGCTGCCACTCAACCACCTGCAGCAGCTCACCGGCAAGGTGGCTAGTTATGATCATGCCTTTGCAGCTGCTTCGCTATCAGTGCAGAGGTCGTTCGCTTCCTCCCCACTTCCTAGACCTCCTGTAGCCCAGCCGCCCCTCCGTTCCACCCGCAGGCACTGGGCAGCGCCAGTGACGCCAGCGCACGAGAGGAAGTGGCCGGCATTCCAAGGAAGCCGGAAGCCTCTAGTCGCGGCGAGGACGCTTAGGGGAGAACCTTGGGGAGAACTGCCGGGAGGGCGGGGCCGCGGCTTGGGGGCTGCTGGAGGCGGAGCTTGTGGGGGCTTCCACCACTCAGCGCTTCCGACGGAGAAAAGCACTGTCTGCTTTTTCCGTTCTTCCTAGCTGGGTGGCCGTGGAATTCTGGAGAACGCGAGGAAAGGCGTGGTGCGCGTCTCGCGCCGGGACTGGACTCGGCGGGCGGTGACTGACAGGTGGGCTTTAGTTCGGGCAGGGTAGGGCGGGATGCTGCTGAGGAAGCGCAGAGGAGCCTGTTCTGGTGCAGCGCTGCTGCTGGCGGCAACCAGTGTTCGGTGGAGTTGGAATAGGAACTGCCCCTGGTTGTCCTTTCCTCCACACGTGCGCGCCGAGAGGCTGTAGTTGAGTAGTGGGCAGTCGCATTCCGCAGGGGAGGAAGGCAAAACGCTAAGAGTTGCAGGAGCCTGAGCTCCAGTGCAAACGCGGTCTCGCCTCCAGAGCCATTTGCAGCTTTAGGAGCTGACGCAGAGACTTGCTTTCCGAGCCGCGAATGGCCCTGGAGGCGAGGAGGAGGAGCCGCGTTACACGGGAACTCAGGCTCCTGCAACACTTAGCGCTTTGCCCCCACCAGGAACGCCACTGGTGGTGGAGCGCAGGCTTTGCATTGCGGAAGAATTTTCGGCCCCCGGCTGGCGAGCAGCTCTGCCGCACAAATGTGGAAAAGCCCCCTTAACTCTGCAAAGCTGCTGCCGGTAGACAAGACCGATCTGACGGGATCGGCGTCTTGCTCGGTATAAGCCAGTGGGCTCGTGGCTGGCTCCTCTAGCCTGGCAGCTCACCTCGTGTTCCCTTGTCTTTGCAGGCGCCAAAGGTGTCTTCCTCCCGCCCCCTCCTCTTGGATGCCGATCAGAGCCGGGCTGGCAGCCCTGATGCGGCCAGGGAAGCGAACATGACGAAACCTGGGAAGAGGAAACCTGAAGGCCCGGACACGGAGGATACCCTCTGCTGCTGTGAGTACCTGGATCGGAAGGGGGAGAGGAGCCACCTGGCGGCGTGTCTCTGTGAGTGCGAGGACCTCGACGAGTGCTGTGAAAGGTAGGGAGGCGGGGCATTGAGTTGCATCCTGTTGCTGTGGCGCTTGGAGTCTATAAAAGGCGTGCCTTGAAACTCTGTATTCAGGGTGCGATTTCAGCCTTCACTTTACTGTAGCCTCTGCCTTCTTTCTCCCTATCTACTGATAATGGGCGGGTTTCCTGTGTGATTATCATTGACCTTGTTTGGGGGCTGCCATGCTTTTAATATCCTGGATGGCAAATGATTTCCCATTCACATGTTATCACGTACTCAGTAGAGTTGAAACCCAAAGGAACTTTGTGTTTATCTGTGGCATGCATGGGTGTCTCTTGTAGCATGTAACGTCACCTCAGATGTACGACCCTCTTCACCCCGACACAAAGCAGGGGAATGAGAGATGTATTTCTTGGTCTCTTCAGTTGTATGTGAACAGAAATCTGTATTTTTTCCCTAACAGGTGGCTGACTTGCAAATCTTTGCCCCCGGGAATTTTGGAGAGAATTGCAGACACTTTTGCAGACCGCTTTCGCTTCCCATGGCTCAAGGGGGCAGTCAAGATTGATATCAGTCTCCTGCCACCGATCATCTTGTTGCCAGTCTTCCTTCACGTAGCAGCTTTGCACTTCCTCTTGGCTGTTGTTATCCTGATATCACTTCCTGTACTGGTGCTGTGGTATTACTATCTCACACACAAGAAGAAGGGACAGACACTCTTTTTCTTAAGTCTAGGGCTTTTCTCCCTAGGCTACATGTACTACGTTTTCCTCCAGGAAGTGGTTCCCCGAGGCCATGTGGGGCATGGACAGGTGACTCTTCTCACCTGTGGCTTAGTCCTCATGCTTGTGGCCCTGTTTCGAGCCAAAAGAAACCCTGGCTACCTTTGCCAAACAAATACTGACAAAGCACTTTACCAAGGGAGCAGCAGCAAAGCAAACAGAAATGGCTTGGGGAGCTCCAATGGGCTTTACAGAGCAGCTGTCACTGGCATGGTTATGAACAGTAACACTGAGGGCTATTCCAGGTTGTTAAACAAGGAGCCAGGTAGGATCACAGAGGACTGGTGCACCAAGTGCCAACTGCTTAGGCCAGCCCGAGCTGGGCATTGCCGGATATGCAGCAGGTGCGTGAAGAGACTGGATCATCACTGTGTCTGGTATGTTCCTTGGGGTTCCAGCTTGTTTCATCTTTTCTTTCTGACACGTTTTATCAGCAAGCTGTGGCTCTTCCTTTCTCCTATAGCCTAGGGATCTGCCCAGTGTCTTTGATTGGATGGTTTGAGTGTCAGTTCTGTGCAATGGATTGGGCTCCAAGTCTCAATATTTGGTGCTAACTTGCATTCAGTACATGTTTGGGAATTTCTGCTATTCTAAAACCAGAAGTGGAGATTGTGACAGAAGTGCTCTCAAGAATGGTAAAACAAAAAGTTATGCCATCAATAGTTGTAAGTGTTGTGATGCCTTTGTGGCCTCATTCAGGTCTGTGTGGCTGGTGTAGGGAAATCAAATTCATTCATTCAAATGATGTATAGCCTACCTTTCCCTCCAAGAACATGGAGCACTCAAGGCAGCTACAATATAGAGAGGGGGAAAAACAGTAAAATGCTAAAATGGGAACAAAATATAAAGTTCTATAACCACAAAAAATAAAGAGTGGTGCTATTAAACAAAAATTAAAACAAAATACAACCACAACCCCCCAAACTAACTAATTGAGAAAGGAAGGCCAGTCTTTAAAGTCTCCAGGTCTTGCAAGAGGGCTAACAGGGAGGGGATAGGTCTAAATCCCACTGGGCGGGAATTCCATACTAAAAACACCACTATTTCCATCATCAGGCAAATCTGCACACTTCATTCTGTGCCCACTTTGTATCATTTCAAGATGCAGGTCATCAAAAAATGGAGCTGTCTTCCACAGATCTGGGTTGTCAGAGGGTAATGGAAGAGGTTCAGGGTAGGTACAACATTTGGAGGTTGTTTCAGTAAGGGGCAGAGAACACTGGGACTGGTACACTCAAGCCACTAGAAGCCCCCCCCCTTCCAACTCTTTCCTAATTTTTCCATGCTCTGTTGTACACCATGGTTTGATCCTGGTGGCAGGATCCATTTCTGTTTTGGTTGAAATGGAAAATTGTGGCTTGCCTCAGATCAGGAAGGCGGGGGGGGGGGGAATTGGCATGTACAAAAGGAGGCGGGTGCATGTGGGCCTGAGGATGGGGCAGGCAATGCTAAGCCATAATTTGGCTTTACATCCAAACCAGCGTAGTATAACAGCCAGTAGTCTCTAGATCACACTTAGATCATTACTTTAAATAAAATGAGACCAAACATCTATGGGCACTTTGAACCTGGCACTTTGTTTATAAATGATTTCATCTTAAATGTGTTTCCTTTGTCCCTTGGAGGATTAACAGCTGTGTTGGGGAACAGAACCACCCAGCCTTTGTCCTCGCTCTCTCCCTTTTTCTGCTCACCGCGGTGTATGGAATTTCTTTGACTTTGGACACCATCTGTAGGGGGAAGGCCACCATCAAGGCACTGTTCTACTGCCCTGGTGTGTATATGGACTACAGGTGAGAGAAATGTTTATCAGAGGCAGTCTTGGAGCCTGGCTCTCTTCTGCTGCCTTCTCTCGAGGTTCTTGTTGGGTAGTCACTAATGTTAAAGCACTTTCCTTGAGAGGCTTTGTGTTAACTGATCAGTATGCTACGACACACTCCCACACCTGCATGTCTGTGCTTGTGATCTGCCAAAATAGCCTTGCAGCAATTTTGTGGCTGAAATAAAGGTAAATTTCGGTGGTTCTGTTTATTTGCTTGGTCAGTTTTGTGCCTTAATCTGGAAAACATTGCTTTTTAGGATGACTCGTTGCAAGTATCTTGTTCTCTTTCTTCCTGAGCTCAGATCGTAACACTTCTCTGATAACAGTCATGCTGGTTGTGTTGTGTTCTTTGCTCTTGTCTGTCCAGATGTTTGACTAGCTCCTCTGATAATTCTTTTCATTCTCTTTTTTGCCTTGTCTACGTATTGCATTTCAAGGGATTTTTTTTTTTTTGCTATGTATCAAATTTTTACCCCACCTGTCAAGAAGAATTTCTCAGGGTAGCTACCAATGTTCAGAATAATAAAGTAAAAAAGCAGGTTCAGCAGTATTAAACAGAAACTTGTAAAGCAGACTATGTATTTATGAATTGATGTTTTTTACCCCGTCTTTGAATCTCATTTTTCCAGCTCAGGCATGCTTCTAATCCTTTGCACGTGCCGCCATGTTGGCTTTCATTGCTGGCATCCATTTTGTATGTAACCACCTGCTGCTCCTACTGAAACAGGAAATCCTGTTCTGTGCAGTTGGCCTGTATATGGGGTGTACCTAGGCATGCATGGCTTAATTTTAGTCATCTCCCCACCGGTCCTTCATCTCAAAATTATCTGTGACTTTATGTGCTGCTGAAGACTATAGTAGTGCAGTTCATTCCGGCACAGTGTCCCTCCTCAGTCATTTTCTGGTGTTTCCTTTGTCATTAGTTTGTGTTTTAAGATTGTGAACCCCTTTGGCATAAGGTACCAACTTCTTATTCCTAAACCACTTTTTTGGTGAAAAGTGGTATATAAGTATTACCTTTCCAGAGCTGTTGTGTATGTCAGGCAGCTGATGCTTGAATACTGGTTTGACAATGAACAAAGCTGCATGTTTGTTATCCTATTGTGAGGAAGATATGATGACAACAGTGTGCTGTTAGGAGGCTGTCTTTGATTGAATAAAATGGGCATATGAAGGGGAAAAATTTTGTTGCAGTTTGTTCTTGCATGATATTGGGGAGGATTCAAGGTTTTTACTTTGTCCCATTTTTCCAATAGTAAATCTCTGAAACCCTTCGTGCAGTTATGCCTATGTTAAACATTTGTCCTTGCTTTCTAGTTCTGCCTTGTCATTCACCTGCGTGTGGTACTGTACCATTGTAACCTCTGGCATGGGCTACATCCTTCTCACCCAGCTGTTGAACATCAGCTACAATGTGACAGAGAGGGAAGCTCGGATTGCCTTGCGGGAGAACACTGGACGCAGGTGGTTTGGGGGGATGATTGTTGACACAGGCCAATATAATCATGGCTTCTTGCGCAATTGGGTTCAGTTCTTGACCTTGCGCTCCCCCCTTCTACAACATTCCACGGAAGACATTGTATGAAGTAGCGCTATCAATCACATTGAGAACTCCTCGGTTACTCATCTAATCATCCATGTCTTAAAACAGTAAGACTAGATCCCTCTCCCCTTCTGGAAGCTAGGAAACAGAATGCACTCTCTAAAGCCATATTGTAAGCTGTAACTTTTTCTCAGAAAGAAAAATGCACTATGTTGCAGGATTGATAGTAAAGATGCAAGTATGAAAGGGACTACCCATGCACATTCAGGTTCTTATATGAAACAGCCATCATTGCTCAGATACCAGAAATGGGGCTTTCATATCATCTGACATGTCCTCAGACTGTGCTTTTCTGTGGTAGAGGTTTGTACAATCAGCTAGGGGTTGTCATGTAATGTACATGCATATGTAAATCATCCAGCTAATTGATGCACTGGTGCTTAGGGTTGTGAATTGAGAGTGCAACCCTAACCTGGAGTTAGGCTGGCATAGTTAGGCCAGCAAATTTTGGCCGGCACTAGGGCCACTGTAAAGCATGTTTGGACCACTCTCGGAGTCAGGATGGAGCATGTCTGTGAGCTGGCCTCTCTGACTCCAAGAGTGGTCCAAACATACTTTATGGTGGCCCTTGTGCTGGCCTAATTATGCCGGTCTAGCTCCAGGTTAGGATTGCGCTCTGAGAGTGATCAAGTTGATATTGGCAAGTCACTGTAGGGTTTAGGACAGATTACATTCTCCTGTTCCAATACAGCATCTTGCATTATAAGGCAGTGGTTCTCAAACTATAAGGTGGACTCCAGGAAAGGTGCAAGCCACCAGGAGAGGAAGTCCAGTGAGGAGGCAGTCCCAGAGTTACTTTCCACCTAGCAGCAGAGGTTTGCCACTGCAGCTACCCAAACTACTATGCTACCTATGGAAGCTACAGGAGGCAGCTAGAACATCAGCAACTCCTCCCTGAGCCATCTCCTTCCATGGCTGGCTATCTGACTTTTAGGAGGGAATCTGAGATGCCTTTTTAACACCTTGTTGGATGAGTGCCTCATTTGCCAAGTCCTTACATAATGAGGAGTGTGAGTATATGTACAGAGCTCTTTGAGGATTTTGGCACCCCTATCTTCTTTCCAGGTGAATGTTCAAAAGTTTGAGAATCACTGTTCTAAGTTAAATGCCATCCAATTTTAATATACCCTAACCAAATCACTGGGCAATTTCTGTACTCTGATCTGCGATTTCTTAGCCTGGGTTGTGTCAGCAGAGGGGATATTAGAAAGGGAATTTCTATCCCCCAGCAGAATTATTTTCATTCCTGTAAAAGTATTGCTTCTGTTAAGTGCCTTGGTAAGACTTTTTATTTAGAGCTGTGATTTGAGGCAGAGTGGGCCTATAAGCCCTTTCTTCTCTGCCACAAAAGATGTTGTTAGTTTATCAAAAGCTAAACAAATAGGTTTCAATTATAGGTTTCAATTTTACCATACAATGTGCATTATGAACCATGTTTCTGATGGAGCTTTCAGTTATTTAGCACTCAAAAAGCTAAACAAATAGGCTCACTCAAGGGGTTCAAAGATTTAACAGCTCTTACAGCAGCACATAAGCGGAAGGTATTGCCAACTAGCCTTTTGTACAGAAGGCAAACCACTTTATTTCACAAGAAGGGTAATGTTTAGTCTTCTCTTCTTGGGCAATCATGTTCTGAGCCCAGCTAGCACCTGGCTATAGCTACTATGTTAGGTAGTAAGAAAGCTCACAGACAGTCTTTTACTTTGGTGGGAAATGGAAAAAATCTTTTGCTTCTTTAAAACTCATCTGTATTTTAAAAAGTGAGATCTATTGTTGGATGAAACTGGGTTAATTGGCCTATGAAAATATTTTTCCCCATACACTGAAAATTTAAAAATCGTAACATTTTTCTCTTAATTTTTGTGTGTAATACAGTGAATTTCAGTTAATAAACCCTCTTACCTTTTCAATGGCCTGACTTCCTGGTGGCAACCTAAACCCATACAAAACCAGATCCATGTTTATGAGCACAAGTACTGGGTAAGAAGCAAAGTGTCAGGAATAAACCGGCTGTGTTTTTCTGGTCTTGTGCTTGCCAGACATTTTGTAGAGATGTTAAATGACTTTTAGGTTGTTATTCTACCCAATGAGCCAACAGCATTTCAGCCTTCTTGTACTAATGGTGCTTTTTCTTTCAAAATAGATTGCTTTCAAGTGTCTTAAAATAATTTGCTGAGAGTATCTTCTCTAGAGCAAGTAATAACTGCCTCACTGTCTAGTGTCTTAATCACGTGTTCTGTAACTTTTAAAAATCTGGATATGAATGTATTTTGCTTCTACAGAGGAGGATGATACAATTACGGATATTTTCTGTATTTCGAGTGTCATCTATCTGAAGACTCTATTCCACTGCCAGGCTCTGCTGTAAAGTTACTTGAATTAAAACAAACCTAGGAATGTGTCTTCTCAGCAGTTCATACCTTGTAGAACCTGACAATGAAAACTATAGGATAAGCAAACAGAATTGCTCATAACTTGACTTGGAAATTTGTGAAATATTTTATCTGATCGTTTATCAAACAGTGCAGTGGTATTGTTTATGTGCCCAACATTTTAGCTGGGTGCATTTCCAAACCAAATAAAATAATGGAATTAGCATATTGAGTTCTGAGTGTTTTTGTAAGGGAAAGAAGTTCACAATTGTAATTGGGCAACACTTTTGATCTTTATCTTGCAAAGCTTGGCATGGAAAGCTTCACATGTGACAAACCTTCAGACATGTACAACAGAGAAAGGCCAGAGGGTTATCTAAGCATCCTAAAATCCAGTGCAGGGAAGGGAGTTGATTCTTAAACAGCTCATCCAGAATGGTGAAATGCTTTAGAGTAGCCCTCTGCCAGCATCTGTTGGAAAGGATATTGTCAGATGTCTGGCAAATCCCTTTGTTTTCCAAGCCCTGCTATTTGATCTCATCAGAGGCATCCAGGCCCCTCTTCATTTGTTTCACTGAGAAGGTTATGTTACTATGTTTGCTGACTAGCAACAAACAAAATGCAAACAAACATTAACAGCTAGACATAGGTTATGGCTGCATACTACCCCTCTCCCCTCCCTTTTTAAAAGTCATTTGGTCAGTGCATAAGAATTTAGTAACTGGTTCTTCAACATAGCCTTGACTTATGCTATCCAAATGAAATAAAAACATGAGCTTAAATATTTGACATTGGTTTATTTTTCCAATACATGATTTTGATTAGTTCAGTACTGGATTCCTCCTTAGCCACATAAAGCTAGTCTGTAAATCTAAATATATTATTACCTCTCTGAGCTTGTTTATTTGGTACTTTGCCTGGTAGTTGTAACCCGAGTGGAATTGGGCTTGCAAGGTTCTTCCCCTATACTACAGGAAAAGGATAATGACCTGAACTGAGATTAGGGCAGGCACTCCTTCGCCCTCTCTGACAGCAGGAGCAAAGTCAGATGTGTTAGCAGTATTCTCTCTTGTTTGAAATCCAGACACGCTTAAGTCCCACTGAAATCTCTGACAATGCCTGGATGTATCGGAAATGTACCTAAATGAAGGAGTTTTGTCATCCTCAGTGTGGTTATCTAAATGAAAGCAGCAAGAAATAAGGCTGAGTACAGAAGAAAACAGGTGTTGAAATGTATTTCATCCTTTTGCCTAAGGCAGCTAATTCTACACAGAGAATTATAAGTAGTAAATCATATCAGTCAGCTTCATGGCTCACTGAGAATTTGACAGGCTGCTGGGTGAAAATATACAAATACAGCAAGCCAGACTTTCAGTTTCAGTCTTAGAACTATGAATTTTCCAGCTGGGTAGTGCTAGCTATAGAAACAAGCTCCAACAAGTACTGAACTAAAAAAATTAGGACATGCGTAGAAAACTCATAAGCTATATTCTTAAGGCCAGAAAGTGAGCTCTAAGGCATTTCAGAAGCTGTTTTAAAAAAGGACTATATTAGAGGAGATTATAATACCAGCTGTAAATTGTACACACATATTGTGTCCTCTAATCAACCAGGACTGCCAGTGAAACAGTAAGTGCTGGCCACTTATTCCCTGCCTTCCTCCCTCTCAAAGTTGGCTGCTGAGTCCAGAGACTCAGTAACAGCTTTAATGCTATTGCCAATTTTTTAGCCCAAAGAGCTACAATACAGCTACAATAAGTCACTTCTCTGAGTTTACTGTCAGGTACTCTGACTGGCTTCCAACACAAGTTTGATACTCAAAGGCATTTTAGTGATATTTTTCCAACCCACAGACAGGGCAAAAATTTTCTGACATTCAGAAGTTCAGCACCCCTGTACCCATCTTTTGCCCTCATTAGAGTCAAATTTTAAGAGGAATGAGCTTTGTGCTTCAAGAACTAGCCAAGGACAGAACCACTCTCTGTTGCTCAGATGTCCAGGATTAAGAACCATCATTGTATCAATCATAGATTAGACACCCTTCTCTTATACTTAAGAAATCCCTGCATGATTTTAAAGTTGTTAACTGAGCGAATTATCGCTTGCTTGAGATTTTAAAGCATTTTAAAAATAAGTGTATTATTTCAACTTACTTTGAACACAAGTTATGAAAAATAGCTATGTGCATAAGAAGGGAAGCTTAAACGCTGTGAACCACAGGGGTCCTGAACAATTTCAGCAGCAAGAGCACAAAGCTTACAGCGAAAGTCCATTTTGTGGCACAGCAGGCTCATTGAAACAGGTAAGATACAAAATTTTTAAACCTTCTTTTGGCTCACTTGACATGCCCCCTTTATACTTGTATACATACAATATATGGAAGCCATTTGCCTATGGTGGAGATCATGATCATTGATGAACATGTGTGAATATTCACTATTTCAAACATGATTGTCCCACCCAATCATTGCTCTTCTCCCTGATGGGATAGTGAGCGGGTGAGAAAATCCACTCTGATTGGCCCTACTTGTATATCTGTGGTATTCACATTCACACTGCAGCTATATGATAGCACTACAAATGATAGTCAGCCCATAGCTGTTTGTCAGCATGTATGTAAAGGGCCAATGTTATTTTCTATGCTGTTAGTTCTCATGACACACAAACCAGCAGATGTAGACTGGAAAAGGAAAGACTGACCTGACTCTGCTTTTCAACCAAAACAAAAGCTGAAGACATTCCCTTGGAACAGCAATGATGCTGCTGTGCTGTGAAAAGCGACAGAGAGAGAGAGAGAGGACTACAACTTCCTGGAATGTCTTCATAAATTCATTGTCAACCAGTGAATGGTACACATTAACTCTTTTCACCCAGTTTTACTAGCCTTATGGACTGGCATCCAGGTGTCATCTTTGGAAGTCTGGGAGAATTTCAGCAACTCTCTTCCTTAACTGTTGTAGTCTTTTTTCCTTTTCCCTTTCTTCTTTCAGCAGTGCTGGGAATTGCTTCCAGACCCTGAACGTAGTCTGTATTATTCTCCTGTATCAAATTACAGAAGGAAAGACAAACTCAAGATATCAGAATTAAAAGTTGGAATGCAATCTCTGTTAAAACCATGTATTAATCAGTTCCTTTCTTTTTGTCTTGCTCTCATATTCTCTGTAAAAAAAAAAAAAGGCCTTCATGATTCCTGTGGAGGCAAAGTTGACCATAAAGTGAAGGGGACTTCACTGCCCACTGCCACAACTTAGGCAGTGAACATGCACTATATGTTCTAGTTTACTAACAAGAATGTGATTATTCTTTCAACTGCCACCTGTTAAAATGAGAGGGCAGTTCGACAGGATGCTAAGATGAGCCCAAGACAAAGATTGAGGGCGCAATCCTAAACTGAGTTAGGCCGGAATAAGCTAAGCCAGCAAAGCTTGGCCAGCACAAGGGCCACCGTAAAACATGTTTGGACTACTCTTGGCGTCAGAGAGGCCAGTACGCAGACGTGAGCCATCCTCCCTTGATACAGGAGATTTTATAATGTATTTTATAATATATTTTGATGTATATGAACTCTGGCCTGTTTCTGACCTGCTTTAGTTGAAAACCCTTGTAGCATCCAGTATGTACCAGTTCGTGAGAGAGTGTACCTCGTGAGAGAGAGAATGTTGTTCTATAGATAAGCTTTGGAATGCCAGAACCAAGGATGTGCTACAGCTCTAGCCTAAACTATTACCCAGAAACTGAACTGTAAATTATTTTGAATTGTAACTATATTCCTTTCTAAGACACAAAAGTTGACGCCTTATGTTTTTTTACATTAGCCTATACTGTTGCTCCCTTTCTAATGAAATGCCTGCGTAATTTCACGTACATAATCTCATGTAATATGCTTTTTGAGGCTGCTCCTCAGGATTTTTGTCGAGAGACACTGAGGCAGACTCTGCGCAGAATAATAAAAATAAAACCTCCTCCGAGCCATCCCGTGTCTGATATGTAATCAGGTAACATATAACACCCTGACTCCAAGAGTAGTCTAAACATGCTTTAGGGTGGCCCTTGTGCTGGCCAAACTTTGCTGACTTACCTTATGCTGGCCTAACTCCAGTTTAGGATTGCACTCTGAAGCAAAGTCTTCATTTAAAAAAATACAATGGCTTTTAAACCTGGTTTTTCAAAAGAAACCCCTAAAACCCTGAGGGCTAATGGCCTGTGCCTATACTAAACTAAGCTAAAAACTATTCCATAGTGGCCAGGATTGGCTGTTGGGCTTAAGTAAAGTCAGCAGCTTATAGCTTACTTCCTTTCAACCTGGAGCCCAAATGAGGGAGAGAAGAAAGATAATTTAATACCATTAAAGCCATTAAATAGCATTATCTTACTGATAATTAAAAACTGAGGAAGAATATTGCCTCTGGAGCTTAATACAGGCTGAGAGAATTGCGCTGGTAAATGGTAAGTGAGGATAGCTTCACCTCTGTAGAGCAAGAAGGCAAGAGGAGTTGGCCACACAGCACATGCGAGAAGAGGCAGAAGGAGGTCAACAGAGGGACAAAGATGATAGAAAGCAAGTTTAAAAGTGAGGGACAAAGGTGAACGGGACCTTGAAATGTGAGGGGAAAGAAATAGGAACAACTGATACAGTAAGATGGCGGCAGAGGGATTTTCTTCCTGTAACTTGGCATTTTCCTTCTATTATGTTCTGACAATATGCAGGTACAAGAACCTTACACAGTGAGTGTCTTGATGCTTCGGCTTGATTCTTGTATTTTTCTGGCCCCAACATCTCATTACTACTCCTTAAGTACCAAGAGAGAGCAAGTTGTGGCTTATAGTAGATACCTACCAATTATTTTTATAAAAAGACAGGGTAGAAACTGAAATGAAATAACTGAGCTGACTAAATGTCTTGTATCTCATCAACTGTAAGTGAACAATCTTTTAAGACTAAGGTCTTAATAATGAACTAAATTAAAAACTGGTTTTACTCAGCAGAAATAGGTTAAATTATAGAAACCGAACAGAGGATGCTAAGGATATAATATCCAGATGAGACAGAGTCTGTTGAACATGGTAGGTTACTGGGTGAGTGAACTATATAATTTATGGAAATCAAATACTTTTCTGTAGGTGTACTGAAAATCTCTTCAGAGCCATTTTTTCCATGGGAAGAGAGAGCTGGGGAGTATGTTCTAAGCTCTTCCCACTTTGGAGGGAAGTAGGAAGCTCTCCCACCATTGGAGGAATGAAGGAGGAAAGTTTAAAAAGTCTCAGTTAGGGCTATAGTGATCCCTCAAGACTCCGAAGTCCTTGAGCAGCGTATAAAGCTCTTCTCCAAAACAGGGCAGAAAAAAACCTAGTCTCCCACTAATTCCCAGGGGAGCCTGTGCTAGCATGGGAACATCTGCCAAAGCATAGAACAGAACAAATTAGAACAAAACATATAATAATGCTGGCACAGCACAATTCAGTGGGCATCGACCTAGCATAATCTGCTATGGAGGGGTTGTAGTGCAAGCTACAGTGCATTCTGAATTCATAAGTGAATATTACCAATCACAAGTACTTCTTTTTTTAGGGTAAAACTACACTTTACAACAATGCACAAAGACTGGCTAGTAAATGCAGGAAAAGGAGGTATTTGTGGAGTGCTTAAACCTCCAGTCCTTGATTTTCCCTTGCAAATGTTCCTCCCTGTCACATTAGCACTATGATACAATCACAGGGTTGGGTATCCCGTGTCTGTTGTGATTCTGCCCTAATTCTGCCTTAACAGTTGTGATTTATCTTGTCTAGCATGCATGGAGAACTTGGGGTCTCATTATTCTATTTCCATGAGGACTTTCCAGGACACCTGATCTGAAAAAATTTAAAGAGTGGAGCAAGCAGAGCAGCTTTACCTGGGGCCCTCCCACCTGCCCCGGCCTCCAAACAGTCCAAAATGGGCCTCCTGGAAGCAGTTGGTGGTGATGTCATCATGGTCACCACTAACTATTTCCAGTTGCCACGCTTTGCATGTGGCACCACAGGTGCTCTTCAGAGTGAGTGGGTGGCCCCTCAGGGAGGGTGGGGAGCCAGCGATAATCCCCCACATTTAGGCCCTGCCACTCCTGGGGCTGGCCTTGCTGAGGCACCTTTTTTGTGAGGAAAGGCTTCAGCTTTTGGGGGGGGGGGGGGGCACTCTTCAGTCTAGAAAAAAGGCACATGAGGGGGTACATTATTGAGACGTACAAAATTGTGCAGGGGATGAACAGAGTGGACAGAGGGATGTTCTTTTCCTCTCTCACAACCCCAGAACCAGGGGACATCCAATAAAATTGAGTGTCAGAACAGACAAAAGAAAATATCGGTGGACAACCATCTGACTCCCACTGTGTTTTTGATACCTGCCATTCTTAAATTCTGTAACTAAAATATATCAGACTCAATAATTGCTTTGCATTCATTTGCCACAGGGATGGACATTATGAGAACAATATATACAGGAAAAGGGTGAATATTTCTTGCAGACAATACAATTCAAGTGAAAACAATGAATATTATATTTCTGTAGTCACCTGTCATTATACTGATCTGCAATCTTCTGTTTTTCCCAAAAAGCACTTCTTTCTTCATTGAACACATCAAACCAAGCCCAAAAGACCTTCTTCTTAAGAGATGTTTCATAGAGATTATTTGCGTTTTCTTCTAGTGCAGATGCAAAACCCTTGTACTAGAAAGGAAAACACTTTTGAACTTTGTTTAAGTTCAATATAGGCACAAAGCAACACAGAGTTACAAAGTGATAGAGAAGTAAGAGTCTGTGTGTGCGGGAAAACAAGATACAACAGAATTAGGACAAGAACAGATAAGTGGACAACTATGGCTGGAAACAGATACAGTGGGCCCTCCTTATCCGCAGATTTGAATATCCATGGAACCTGAGCCTATGGCTGGAGGTTCCTCGGAGGACCTCCAGGACGTGACCTGAAGTGGTTTTCGATTGTGTCCAGGAGGTGTTCTGAGGCATGGACAGGCCTCTCCGTGCTTCAGGATATCTCCCGGACACAATCAGAAGTTGCCAGCCTGAATCCGAAGTGCTTTCTGGTTGCATCAGGGAGGCCTTCTACGGAGGCCATGTGTCACCTCCAGAGGGACGGGCTTGGCCCCCAGGTAAGTGTGGTCCCACACAGCCCTCCCACAGATTTCATTATCCACTGCATTCAGTACCCGCTGGAGGTCCTGGAACAGTTCCCTCATGGATACTGAAGGTCTACTGTATTCCACAGAGGTACATCTCAAACTCCATTTTTTTTTTTTAAAGAAAAACTGAGGGGAATGTGTTGGAGGAGCAAGGTGTTATTGTTGCCCACTCCACCATGCACAATGGAAACAGAACAGTAACACAGGTTGATCTTGATCCAGGCTCCTGAGTGACCACGTCTGCAGTTTGGTACTGCAATCCTATGCGTTTTTTACGTGGAGGCAAGTCTTGTTGTAGTCAGTAATGCTTATTCCTAGAGAAGTGTGCCTGGGAATGTAGCTTCAAACCCCAAAGCTGTTTCAGGAATACCCCTTTTTTCCTTGCTCACCTTTATCCAGATCCTAAAAAACCTTCTCAGTAACAAAGAGAAATAAAGCTGCTCAGCCTGAGCTATTTTCCCAGCAAGGGTCTTCTGGACGTGAAGAAACCAAGCAAGCAGACAGCGTCTTTGCGATGTGAAGCAATGATGCCTTTGAGCCACCTGAGCACAGGAAAGACAACACACAAGTTCCTGAACTGATTGCTGAGAGCTGTTGCCATGGAAGCCCCCCTGCAACATTACTCTGACTTAATAGTTAAGCTCCCATCACCACTAACCTACATTCTTGCTGTTTCTATTCACAATTTCACATTCATGTCATGTTTCCAGAGCAAGCACGCTAATCTTTCCAACCTTGAGGTTTAATAATAGGCTGCATTTCCTTCATTGATTGTGATTTGAAATAAACAGGTCTATATTGGCAACTGGAGTCACAAATGTTCCTGACAGGGCCAGCCTTTGGGCTATTAGGCCAATTCTGCGGAATCAGACCATCTGCTTCAGAGGGGCCCCATGCCAAGGCGTGGCAAGTGGAGTGCTGTGTCAGCCCCTCTTGCCTGCCCTCGCCTCCGAACAGCTTGAAATGGGCCTTCTGGAAGCAGTTGGCGGTGACATCATCATGTCACTGCCAACTATTTCCGGATGCTGCATTTCATACGTGGCACCTTCAGTGCTTGGCTGGCCACAGCTGCAGTCACCGCAGTTGCATGGTGAGCAGGGGGACTATGGTGAAGGGTGGGGTCCCCATGCAAGTCCTCCGCATTGGGCCCCGCTGCTCCTGGGGCCGTCCCTGTTCCTGACTTTGTGTATGAATACAGATGGCTATTATTTATTTATTGGTTAGATTTCTAGCTCATCTTGAAAGCAAGCAACACTAATACCACAGGCTCAAAAAAACAGGAGGTAAAATACCTACATAATACAGTACTTGATTATGTTTCCCATATCTGGCTGATAAAAAAGCTAGCCCCAAATGAAATCTAACAGATTACCCTTGATAAGCATTAGATATTATCTTGCATCGTTCAGTTCGCAGGCTGTGAGGAAACTCACCTTCTGCATTGTTTTATCTATGTTATTTCCCTTACCCTTTTAAATTACACCCTGGCTGTTTCTCTCACCCTTTGTTAGAAATAGCACGACATAGATGATTTCCCATAATCCAAGATGTATGAGCAAATCAAAAGAGTGGGAGGAGGTAGCAATTCCTTCCCGCTGTTCGCAGACATTCATTGATGGACTAGAGAGCTTTCACACTCCAGCGGTCGATATCCTGGGGAACAGTGGGAGGCTGGCCGAGGAGTTCTCCGGTGAGAGTACAGGGAGGCAACGTTTTTACTCACCACCCAATTTTGCTGAGTTTGCTCTATTAGTCTTTTCCAGGGCTCCAGACCCCATCTTTTGAGCAGGGCCTTATCATAATGTGCCTTGGCTTTGGACAGGAGCTCCTTCTCCTTCTCATGTCTTCTCTTTTTATCCTGTTCCTTCTGTATGGTTAAAGAAACAAAAGAGATCCAGTTCATGGAGTTGGGGCACCTCATAAAGAATCGCTGTTCACCAGCACCTGCAGTTAGTGGAGCAGAGTGCATGGAAATAGTTTACTGAATATAGAAATACTTTCTGGAGCAACTATGCTGTACAGTGCCTGGAAAAGCCCCAAAAGTTCTTTTAGTAGCAACTCCCTCATTATGCAAATAATACATTTCAAGACCAAATTGAAAGTAGTAAACATTCTTCTCCTGGCGGGTGCAACTGTCACACATCGATGTCTACTGGAACAGAGACTGTGCCAATATCATGGGCACCTATTAGATGGTCAATGGCATCACTTCCAGACTCATCACAAGACACTCTCTCTCTCTCTCTCACACACACACACTCACACACACACACACACACACACACACACTTTGAATGGCCCGTCAGCTTTGTTCTGTGAGATGGAATAGATATGATGTATCCACTGGTTAAGAGAAACAGTTTAGCCATTTAAAAACCAAATCCAAAAAACACCCATTGCCCACAACAACACTAGCTCTGCTCACTTTTGCTACATGAGAACATGAAGTGACTGTCAATAACATTCTGGAAAAAAAGAATAGTTACAACAGCAATTACAAGGGAAGAATGAAAGCAGAGGTGGGGGTTTTCACCTCTGGAGACCACTTTACACAATCAGATCAGAGTGGCACCAGCGATGGGATCTACAAATGAACAAGGGGAACACTGGGCGGGACTTAGGCGGGACTTCCGCTTGAGTGGCAGCCCGTCCGTAGCGTTCCGCGGCTGCCCTGGCCTCAGGGGGGCTCCTGCTCGCCGCGGGGGACAGGTGAGGGTCGTGCTGGGTGCCTGGGCAAGCAGCGGGGGGGGCGTGCTAACCGGGGGCAGCCCCCCCCCCGAGGCCAGGACAGCTGCGGAACGCTACAGACGGGCAGCCAATCACGCGGAAGCCCCGCATAAGTCCCACCCAGCACTCCCCTTGTTCATTTGTAGATCCCATCGCTGAGTGGCACCCCCCCCAGCTTACTACAAAGTGGCTAGTAATGGGTGCTCCTTTCTAGCACTAGAGGTGTGAAACAGAGGTGAGCACAATATTCAGTTCACCATTTTCTGCAGTCTCTTTTCCTCCCGCCTCTTCTCTAGCTGAGCCTCCTTTTCTACGGCTTCTTGCCTCTGCCGCTCCTCCTCTTCAGCTTGCATCTTAGCCTGAAAATGGAAAAAAAGAACAAAGCACGCTAAACCCACCACATTTGAATTCAACCAACACCTAGGAATACAGAATCTGCAGACCAGATGCCGGCCTAAACAGTATTAAACAGATGAAGCTAGACAATATAAACTGAATGCCCTGGGGCTGTTGAGTTCTACTATGCACAGGTACTGTAGGATACATGAAGATTTTCTTTCCTCCTCAATCATCAGATTGGTAAATGTTTCTGTTATTCCTGAATGCTATGGGAAAAAACCTCTACTAACAACTATTAGCCACAGAAGTGTCCCAGGGCCTAATAGCACCCAGGGCCAGGTGACATAGTGATGCGCCAATGTCACACACACCCCTGTGTCATTGCATCAGTCCTGCATCTGTGCCTGACACCTTCCTCCACTTCTGGAATGGCTCCATTTCTGAGCCATGCAAACCTGAGTGGGGCAGGTGGGCCCGATTTGCAGCACTTGCCACTTTCAGGAAACACCTGGGGCACTGCGGAGTGTGTGTGTGTGTTTGTGTGTGTCCACACGCCACCAGCCTCCTGGACATCCCCCTGCAGTCTGGTGCCCAACCACCCCTAGCTATCTGCATCATACACCACTGTTTTGCTATGACAATAAAGTGCCAGTCCATTGTCAAACCCCTATAAAATGCTTTATGCTATATCTCAGCGGTCGCCAAACTCTTAACTTCTGTGTTTCAAAAACCCCTTCCCTGTCCTGAGCAGCACTTACCGTTCCAAACGGAACTGCCCCATTTTCAAGCAGAACTGGTGGCAGGATCACTCTGGGCAGTTGCATCTATGCCCGGCGTCCTGCTGCACAGCCTTCTGGGGCACCCAGGCATAGATGTGACTGCCCAGAGTGTCCCCGCCACCAGTTCTGCTTGAAAATGGAGCAGCACTTGCACGGAATGGTAAGTGCAGCTCACATAAATGAGGGTTTTTCCCCAAACCCCAGATCTGGCCTAAGGGCCAGGATTTGGAGACCGCTAGTACATCTCATAACGTATCAGGTATACCATGAAAAATTTGATAAGAGTTTGATTTCCATTTTTCGACAAGGCATTGGGCCTGCACCTTTGGTTTTCTTACGAATTTTTACCTGACAATGCTACTCTCCCTTTTGGTTCTGTTTTTTGTTCTCCAACCACAACAACCTGAAACTTCACTCATGGGAAGAGAAGACTTGAGGCTAACATTTTGTTTTATTTACCAGCTTCTCCTCTTCTCGTTTTTTCTTTGCTTCTTCCAGTTCCCTCCTCCGTTCTGCTCGCTGAATTGCCCTCTCCTCCATAGCTAGGGAATTGAGGGAAAAGGGGGGGGAAAGCAAATGGAGCTTTGGGACACAAGATTATATCATTCTGTTTGTTGTGCTTGACTTGACCTTAAAGTACCAATGAAAAAGTAAAACCTGCCCTGCTGCAAGGACCACCTAGCTCAGCACTCTGTTATGATGAGAATATTGAGACACGGAACATGATGTGCAGGACATGATGGCAATATTATCCTGTAGTCCCCAATATCAGGTAGTTTATATTATCTCAGAAAACGGAGCAGAACAGCCAAAGTACAGAATGTTACCGATATTCTGGTACCATGGATGTGCATTGTGACTGCTTGTTTCCTCTACATCCATTTTAGAAAGAATTGGCTCTCATCCCACTCATTCATCCTAAATAATATCCAGCCATCCTGAATACTGTCCTACTCTTCAATAAACCAGACAGAAAACACTGGCACCAAGATGGGGTTAGCCAAAAGAACAAGTCTGAGTAAATTAACATCAGTTTGGGAGTCTCATAGGAGAGGCCAGGGAGCAGAGGGTAAAACCAGTTCAGGTTTCACAATGTCTAAACTGCCCCAATGAGGCAGTTTAGACAGAAGACCATGGGTCACCCAAGGTCACCTAATAAGCTTCATGGCTCACTAAGG
The DNA here is from genome assembly GCA_029204185.1 of Lerista edwardsae. Lineage (NCBI taxonomy): Eukaryota > Metazoa > Chordata > Lepidosauria > Squamata > Scincidae > Lerista > Lerista edwardsae. The sequence continues at coordinate 1,299,611 of JAJKFI010000030.1, forward strand.
GTGACTACACAAGGTATCAGAACGCGTGTAAATGATTCAACCCAGCTCCACACTGTCAGTGTAATCCTAGAAGGGGCAGAGCGCTGACGTAACGTTGTTGCTCCGCTGTTACTGCCGACATGGGAGCGCGCAGCAGCACCCCGCATCGGCGCTAAAGCAACAGGACCAGCACTGCTGCTGGCAGCGTCGGTCCTGTTGTGCCCGCGCAGCCCTTCCCTTGCGTCGGCCGAAGCCAGCTGGCGCAAGGGATTCTCTATCCCGTATCGGGATGGGGGAAGCGGAACTTGGGAGGGACCTGAGCAGGCTTGGGAGGTGGCCGTACGGCCACATCCTAAGCCAGTCAGCGAGGCCGCACAGTCCTGATTCGGCCGCGTGGTCTCCTTGGATCTGCACCCGCTCTTTAGCGGGCGCAGATCCAAGGAGCACATAGGGGAGGCTGGAGCCTCCCCTGCGCATGCTCCCTTGCCGCGGGGAGGCTCCAGCCTCTCGTAAACAGCGTCGAATATGGCACTGGCCCGTCGGCCTCGCCAGTCCAGCGCTGTTTAGGATTGCGCCCTGTGTCTCTTCATGTGCAAGTTTACACCCCTTTGGAAAAAGCTTTGGGATGTGTTACAATCTAATAGCAATATACTCAACTATCTTGGGGGTGGAGCAGCGACTAAACTAGTCCTGACCTGTGAAGGTCTGGTGCTGCTTAGTCATTCATTAACCCAATGAGTTATACAGCATTGTCTGATCATTTAACGGCGCTTCCCACAAGCATCCCAAGGAATGGACTTAAGCAACAATTATACCTTTGAGTAAGGGATGTGGTGTGGAAAGCACCTTCAAGTTCTTCCTGCTTTGTTTAGCTGGCTGGCGATTTTCCATCCTGAAAGGATCAAACTATGAAAAAAGAGACTAACAGCACAAGAAAGCAAACATTTCACAGAGTGAAGGAAGGCCAGAGGCATACCTAGAAGGGGACCACAGCACCAAGTTTTGCAAGCAGCCACACCCCCTCCTCTTTGGAGCTATTCGAAGAGGAGGGGGTGTGGCTGCTTGCAAAACTTAGTGCTGTGATCCCCTTCTGGGTATGCCACTGAGGAAGACTTTATGCATTACAAAATAATCAGTGACTAGACCTCTAGAATGCATGTGCCTATTCCCTCAATCTGTAAAACCATGTTAACTACAGTCTTCCCCTTCACATAAGGAGGAGCACAAGTAAATCCACTGAAATTTATTTTCCAGATTTATATCCCAGCAAGGCAAAGCATCACTGTTACCACCTCTATAGGCTGGCACCTTTTAAAGTTATACTGTGCCCTGCCCCTTCCTAGAGAAACACCAATGGCCTTGTGAGGCCGACAAAAGTTCTCCCCTTTGCTTTTGCATTCTAAAATTATGTAGAAAAATGCTGTAAGCTGCTTTGAGCACCTCCAGATATGGAGGGGAAGATGGGATATGAATATTTTAAATAAACTGTATATTAAACATCATGATCCTTGGAAGGTGCCTGCTACTGTTATAATTTTATTGCATTCCAACTGCTACGAGCTATGAAAATACTCAAGCGATGTCAGAAGCAATGTCCATTTGCACCACACTGAGCAAAGTTCACTCTTTCGCAAACCAGCACATACATTTCAGAGCTTTATAGTGTTGCTTTGAGGTAACTACCCTAACTGGACATGGTGTTGGCACACTGGAGAACTGTATCTTTGTTTGCTTGGCCCTGTACCTTAAGGGCTGTGTAGTCTTGTAATTTGATTGAGTCTCTCTCAGCTGATTTTCTTCCCCAGTTTTTGGAGTAGGACTATCAAGTGCCATAGCAGCAAGTGTAGCTTGCTCAGCCTCCTCCCTGGCCCTCTTCAGCCTTTCGTTTTCCTGAAGTTCAAGGATCAGTTTTTGCTGTTCCTGAAGTTGCCTCCTCTGTTCCTTAATCAGCTGCTGCTGGAAGGCATGACGGTGTTCAAAGGGTCTCAAGAAAGCAGGAGCCACTTTCTGACTGGGGGTAACAGGACACCGTGTGGAATTTTGCGCTTGGTTTCCAAACATGGCCCGGTCCTGTGCATTCAAAGCAGCGTGCTTCAGGGTGACCTGCCATGCCCATTTGGGCTGCTTTGGCGAATGAAGATCCAATTTCTGACCGGTCTCTGAAGAGGAGGGATTTGCTCTTTCAACCTTTGCAGTTGAGGGTTCCTCCTGAAAAAGGACAGAAGGCTCTTCACCAATTACGATAATCACCATTTCAGTTCTCAGTGAACCAGCATGTTTAATTCATGAAGCTGCAACCGCTACCAGAGCCCTCTAGGAGACTGCTCTGCCGACAAACACCTCTGCCATATCCTCTCCCCACTTCTGTCTTGTTTGCCTGACACAGGGCTGCTTGGACTAGTGCCAGCAATTTCACTGGCACAGATCCGAGCAGTCCCATAGTGGCTGCAGGGGTGTTATCTTGGTTAAGGGGACAAAAGTCTCCTTATCTTGGGGAGACCTCCAGCAGCCTCTGGTCCCATGCCTTCTTCCTAATGCCTAGTCTAACTATAACAGCTGTCCAGCACAGAAACAGTCTATCTCATGAAGTAGTAGGCACTCACTCACATGGCTGGACAGCCACCTGTCAGGGATGCTGCAGTATTTTATTTATTTATTTATTTGAAGAATTTATACCCCACCTTTCCCATATCGAAGCAGGCCATCCTTTCAACTTTGGGGCTCATGGACCTTTATCAATTGTGCAGAGCAGGGAATTTCAGCAGGTGCAGCTTGTCATCTCACCAATGATGAGCTGCACCTGCTGAAATTCCCTCCTCTGCATAATGTTTCAGGAGCCCTAGAGTTGAAAGGTTGGCCACCCCTTGGGCTACATTGAGCAGGGGTTGTAATACATAATCTCCAAGGTCACTTCCAATTCTATGAACCTTTGCTGGTAGACAGTCCCAGGTTCAATCCCTGGCCTCTCTACTTAGAGCTGGGAGACCCCTGTCTGAAACCCAGGAAAGCCACTGTTGGTCACAGTCGATAATACTGAGCTAGATGGACCAGGGGTCTGACTCTACTGTACATCAGGCAGCTTCCTATAATGTTGTGCCTTGCTCTTTGTGACTTACTTACAGGCTGGTCCTGGGCATCTTCTGTCTTATCAGATCTCTTGACGTCCAATAAGCCATTTGTAGCAAGTTTTTCTCGCAACACTCCCTCTAGTAACTTGGCCATTTTCCTCTTTGTTTCCTCCTTTTTCAGCTGCAGCTCCCTCTTTTCCACCTCTACGTGGCTCCAGCACTGCCATTCAACAAAATAACGGCGCAAAATGCATTTGCGATGAAACTCTGTAGCCAGTTGTTTTTTCCTGAAACAAACAACCACCACCACCACCAACAGGGCCATTAAAGTTAATTGTAATTTTCTTTAAGGGACATGCCCCTCCCCCCCACCCACAACCTGGCCTAGAATTTCCACATAGACTTTAGAACTAGACTTTAGAATTTCAGCGCCTGCAATGCCTTCACAGACAAAATGGGCAAATGCAGACTAAGATTCTTGTTTGCTTAAAAAAGGGCTATGAAGCTTACTTTGGTAAACACATTTTCCTGTTTGTTGTTTACAAGCTTTAACTGCAATAACACTGGACAGAAATTAAGAGGCTGGTAATAATAAAAGCTCAATTAGTATAGTCCCCCACCCCCATTAGCAGCACTGGGAGAGAAGTAAGAAACTCAAGATATGCTACCTTCCAAGAGTCTTTTCCTAATCTGGCCTACGGGCAAGTCATCATGCAACAGCCACACAAGGCTGCGTGGGCCAGATCAGATGTGGCTTGTCGGTGTCTTACTCTGCCTACCATGCGTACTATCTGCATTAGGCCGATAGATTCTTAGCGTAATTTATAACGAATCTGTGAAGTAATAGATTCTTCCAGAAATTTTGTGACCATCAATGCCTGGGGTTCAGGCTCGTATCACAAGGTCCAAGAAGAAAAACACAGAGAACATCATCATCATCATCATCATCATCAATGGTTGGCATGCTTTACTCTTCACAATAGTAGTTATAGAAGCTTATATGATGCTGTCCATGGTAGGCTTTGCAAAACAGACACAGGGAAGTGTGGCTTTCACAGTTTAAAACATACGTTCTATCTCTTACCACAGCCAGACATAACATGAAGTAAGGCCATTCAGTTGTTTAGAGTTTATTCCAAAAGGAAAGCCATTGTACTGCCTCCAACATGAACCTCGGTATTGTCATTTTTAAAAAGCTACAGTGAAGTAGAGGTATGAAACAACACTAACAAAAAAATGGGCATTTTATTTTTAACTTTTCATTTCAAGTCCAAATATTTCTAATGCTGGAGCTGGTGCACCTTAAAAACCACCACTAGATACTTTCCTCTCTCCATCAATTTTTCACTGGAGAGATCATGTTAAATGCTGCTACCTGTTTTGATCCCGAAGCTGGTTCTTCATTTTCTGAGTCTCCAGCTCCAATTTCTGAGATTGTGTGTAAACTCTCCAAGCCCGCAAGGCCTTCAGTTGCCTCTTCCAATCAGCAAGCGCCCTTGCTTTTCCCATCTTAAGCCTGAGATCCAGAATAACCTTGTACCAGGCAGAGAAGTACTTCTGAAGACACTGCATTGTTCAGAAAGTTAGTGAAAGCAATACTTGTATTTCACCACATTTCAGTTCTGATTTTCTTAGTCCAACATTCCAAAGACAGCAGCAAATGCTTCAAGCTCACTTGGTGCTGTACCTCCCTTTCTCACCAGTATCACAAACTCTCATTTGAAAACAAAGAAGAGCCAACAAGAGCATTTTAAATACAAAACTAAACCTTCCAGTTCCTGTCTTGCCTTCTTAACAGACTTTTCCTCCCTTCACCTTCTCTGAATTGTATATGTGACAATTATAATAATAAAGGTTAATTATTGGATTCTACTATACTGTTCCAAGTTTTCTCCCTTTAAAGTCAAAAACCTTTAAAATAGAGGAGACCTATTACCTATCCCTTCATCTACTCTCTCAGGTCTTTCAACACACTCTCATGACCTTTGCAGCAGCATCATTATACAAAGCTACATGTGCCTGCGGGTGGGATCAGGCAGAATAGCTAAAGCCAGGCAAAGATCAGGCAAAGCCGAATAGCTAAAACTCTCCACTAACTGTTAAATAAAAGAGATAAAAGAACTATATTTGTGTACAGCCAAAGTGACACTGGCCTTGTTTATCAATACAAGTGCTCCTCCTTTCCATTCCATCAGGGAGGGAGCGCATGAACCCAAGGTTCATGCTTGTAACACTAAATCATGATTTAGAGTTACATCTAAACTAAGCTATGTCCTTGTTTTTCCCTGAATAAGGTGGTTTTTACAGCAAGTCCCAACTTTGCCACTCATCAGCTCACCAGAAGGAACTGCTACTTGCTACCAACAATGCTTTTGTCTCTTAAGGAACATTCGCTGATCTCTGCAACTGCTTTTCATATATAGTAAAAAAGCCTGATGACCAGGATTTCCTGGCTGAGTGACAGCTCCCCAAGACACAAGTTGGGCTCAAAGTTCTAAAACAGAGAATGAATCCTCTCACCTTATGGTTTGCAATGTCAATCTTGCTCAGCAACTCCTGGATTCTGGTCTGTTTCTCCTTCCTTTGTTTTTCTTTCTCACAATCCAGATGTGCTGACACAGCAAGAGGCAGGCCACCTCCTACCAGCTTCTGCATGTGATTCAAACTGTGCCGCTTCCTTTCCCTAAAAATAAAACAATTCACAAGGAGTCAAAGGCAAATATTAGAAAAAGAGAACACTGTAATGTTCAGCTCATCTCACTGTGAACTTCCCCATTGTCAATGTATTTCCCCATGTATAAGACGCACCCATGTATAAGTCGCACCTTAATTTTGGGGCCAGAAATTTGAAAAAATTTTTTTACCACCACACATAAAGTTACTGAACTCATTTTATTCATAAAACTACTCATCACTGCCCCCCGTTCTCCCATCATGTGCCTCCAGCCCCCCTCAGACCACTGGTCCATCTAACCCAGTACTGTCTGATTAGTAGTTCTTCAAAGTCCAAGGTAGAGTTTTCCCATCACCTGCTACCTGATCCTTGTTTAACTGGAGACACCAGGAATTGAGCATGGGAGTGTCTGTATGAAAACTATGTGCTGTATCTGAGCTACAATTCATTTCACACAACATATAATTCCATTAGTAGAAGGGTATCTGAATTCAAAAAGGATTTATCAAAACTTGACACAAAGGAGCAGGCAGCTGAGAATGGCCTTTTTAGGGCCCTTTATGAGATTCCTTATTGCAGCAGAGGCCAGTTTCAAGGCGCAGTAAAGACTGCTGACTACTTCCAAGGAGCTTTGAATTTTATAGGCAGTTAAACGGCATGCCTTTGGAATCTTCTGCCTAAAGCAACCAAAGGCCCAAGTCTATCCAACTTTCTAGTATGATTGCAGTTGCAATGCAGCCCCAAGGTAAGGTAACAACCATTCCCTTACCTTGAGAAAGCCTCCATGTCTGTCCCCCCCCAATGCAGGAAGCAGTGCAAGCCCCATTGGCACCACTGCATTAGCACTGGAAAGTTGGTTAGGATTGATTCCTGCTTCACATTGCTAAACCCATAATCAAGCATAAAACTGCACTTTTTCATAACCATATTTAAAAGAGGTTCAGCATTTGACTTTTCTTTGGAATCTTTTGATGTTAGCCCTTGAATGAAGTCACTTCCAAGGAGGTATGTTCCAAGGGACTCACTTCCAAGTAAGTATGCATAGAACTAAGTGGCACTTTCATAATTGTGTCAAAGATTATGTAATGTAGGACACCCTTGATCAACATGTTTTGGCTCCTGATTTAACTTGTACGGTGTAAACAAACAAACAAATGGCATGCATTGTGCTTTCTTGGACAGTTATTTCGAATTATTAGTTGAGAAGATCTGGGAGCCAGGAAAGGCAGTTTCCCTCAACATCCCCAAATCAGAAAAGGATTTCACTGTGACCAGGAGCTGATAAGGGACAACAACTAAGCTTGGAGATTTATAGCATCTTTGATACCAGATATTTGCATTAATTACATTTATATGCCTAGACTTCAAGTGTACATAGGATTCCCATTCAGGCACTGATCACAGCTTGTTCTGCTTAAGCATCAACAAGATTTCTGTTTCGTCTGACCTCCGATCAGGCCCTTGACCTAAAAGGAACTCGACTACCAAGTTCTCTTACACATACATTTTCCGTGCTTCTTCCATGAGGTGTCTCTTCTCTACCATCTCTTTTCTCAGGGCCACCATCTGCTTTTGAATTTCCTCTTCCTCCTTCCTGGCTTTCAGCAACTTCTTCTTGTTCTCCTCCTGGAGCTGCTTCTGGGCTTCTGACATTGCAGCTTTTTTCAGGGCTTTCTCTCGTTTCTGAAGCTCCAGATCCTGTTGGTGCCTCAGGCGTTTTTCTTTTACCTGAACATGAGCAAAGCAAAAGGTCACAGCAAAGATAATAACTCATTCTTTTACATTACTGGAGCTCCTAGGGTGAAAAAAATTTTTTAGAAGTGTTATTAAAAGCCAATTCATACTTGCAAACAAGTATGTTCTTTTACAAAGATATCTGCATGACTTTATAAAGCTACATGATGAAATTAAAAGTATGAACCAGAGTTCCATGCATTCAGAGCACTATCCTAAACTGTAGTTAGGCCGGCATAAACTAAGCCAGCAAAGTTTGGCCAGCACAAGGGCCACCATAAAGCGTGTTTGGACTACTCTCGGAGTCAGGGAGGATGGCTCAAGTCTGTATGCTGGCCTCTCTGACTCCGAGAGTGGTCCAAACATACTTTACACTGTCCCTTGTACTGGCCAAACTTTGCTGGTTTAGCTTATGCTGGCCTAACTCAGTTTAGGATTGCACCCTCAATCTGCTTGCAGTTTACACAACTATGGCAGCATCTTAGAATCTTTAAGGATAAAAGCTGCATGGACGATTAAAGGTAAAATGTCCTCATATCTCCATATCCCATATTTCCATGATCATTTCCTCCAAAGCCAGCAATCAAAAAAAATCCTAAATTATATGTGGGAATACAAACTACTATGCAAAAACAGTTTTAAAAAAAATGGAAGTTATGCAATATTATTCTAAAAACTGACCTGTGTTTCAGTACAAAAAATTTCATGGTGAGGGATAAGAGGACCTTGAATACACACCGATATTGTCCACAAAGGACAATTTATCAAGTATTTAGTGTCAACTTCACTGAGGGTGCAATCCTAACCTTTGCCGGAACAGCACAGGACGACAGGCCTGTGCTGTATCTAATGAAGGTTGGGTCCTGTGCTGGAGCCGCCATGGGGCAAGTGCATGTTTGCACCCTTGTCCCTATATAGCGGGTACAGATTCAAGTTCCCCATGCGGTCCAAAGATGGGGGGTTGGATGCGACCTAATGGCCGCAACCAAACTCCACCCCATCCCCAGATCAGCCCACCTCCCGGACTGCCCTCCACCCGCCCCATTCCACCCTCCCTCCCATCTTCCCCCTACCCAGAACCGCACCTGCACCAGCCAAACTCAGCTAGAGCAGGAGCAGAGCAAACGGGGCTTGTGCTGGTGCTGCGGCATCGACACAGGTGCCTGCAGCAGCACCTCGCCAGAAGCGCTGGTGCACATGCTTTATGGCACGTATGCAACAGTATTAGGTCAGCGCAAGAGGCTTGCGCCAGCCATGGTAGGCAGGCTGAATTGCACTGTGAAATTAATAGAGCACAGCAAACAGTCAATAAACTACAGCTCATACAAAATGTTTAATACTGCTTCATTTTTGGTAATTGTTATTTTACTAGCCTTTTGTTACCCGGCGTTGCCCGGGGAACAGAGTATCCCCAGCTTCTATTAGGAGAAGGAATGAATACAGGGACAGAATCAAGCAAAGGAGCGTAATGAAATTGTCACACTCACTGAACAATGTCTGCAGGTCCTGTGGTAGGGCAGTTAGCCCTCTGGAAATAGGTCCCTCTCAGATCCGACTGGGTACTGGAACTCTCTGGATCATTTGCAACTCTTTGCAACTCAGGCAGTGCAAAGCAGTTTCACTTTCGTTTTGGATTAGTCCCTGTGTATCACATTACCTGCAGAATCATTTGTGACCACAGGGTGGCAGCAGACCTCTAGTCCAATGCAATCCCCTTGGTTCCTGACGATCTGGCCCCCCTCCCCGAAAAACGGGGGGCTGTAGGGGGGTCTGACCCCCACAGTGTTTTTTGCCAGGCCGCAAGGTACGTGTGTGCCAAGTTTCGTGCGGATCGGTGCCAGCGTTGAGAAGCCTATGGAGAACATACAAACCCAGCCACACGCATACATACCTACGTAGATACCCACACACATACATACCCACACACACACACACGTCCGTTTATATATATATAGATAACAGTGTATACCAGAGGCTGATTTTACTCCAAGTAAAGGGTTTTTAATGTAAAAAAAAAAAAAGGCTCCTTTTCTTCACCTGCTTATGTCTAAGTTCCATAGTAATCCGTGGGTCCCTGGGTTTCCTCTTCTCCTTGAGATCATCTATTCTAAGGTCTTCCAATATACCACTGTCCACAACTTCGCTTTGCAAGAGATGCTGCAAAAAATCTTGCACTGTCGTGCTTTCCATTTCATGTTCCAAATAACCATACAAATCTAGAATATAGAAGTCATATGAAAGATTGAAACACTACTGCAATAAAATCCCTGTAGACTGGGACCACAAAACCCACAGCAATGAAAAAAATGCTAGCTGCTTCAACTGTTTATATACTTTGAAAGACATATGTTCCTTTCTCTGTCATTTATCCTGCTAACATCACATGAAGGAGTACTTGGGAGAACTAGTTTCCTATACAGCTATATAGTGGTTCCCAAACTGTGGGTTGGGACCCACCAGTAGGTCACGAGCCAATTTCAGGTGGGCCATGAAGCACCTAGGGCAGTCATATTGAAAATATTGGACAATGGGATGCTGTAAAGGGAAAGGGCTGTGTGATTGTTTTGCTTGTGTCAAGGTTGTAAACAGGCTATTTTCTTTCTGATTCACTTCGCTATTGGAAAATGGCTGAGAAATATCCCAAATTATTGCTGCATTCTCAGGAAAGTGGCAGTCTCTAGCGTCACAATGACAGCACTTCACGCCCTGACATTACTTCTGGTGGGTTCCAGAGTGAAAAAGTTTGAGAACCACTGGTATATAGTGTATTTTAAAATCCCCAAAGGCAAAATTTTTAATAGGGGAGCTCTCACACAGCCTCTGGAGGCCCCAATACAGTTGAAAACTTATGACTAATTATGTTAAATTTTAGAAGACTATATAACTTAGAATTTCACAAACATTTTTGCCCCCACAACAAGTACAATAAGTTCACTACAAAAATAGTTAACTATTTTAGGTGGGGACAGCAAACAGGAATCATTGTCTTAAAAAACAAAAAGAGGCAGTTTAAAAGGAAAAAAATTACGCCAGCACTATGAGCAACGAGGAATATTTCTCTCCCCTCCCCCCCCCCAGCCTGTAAAAGACCCACCTGCATGCCAACAATGTTTACTGGGGAGTATCTGGCATAATCCTATACAAAACATTTTGCCCAACAGTTGGTTTTACTAACATACTAACAATCAGAATGTTGGACATACATCATATGTCCAAGCACACTGAGAGCGCAATCCAAACTGCACCTTGGGCCAACCCAAGTCCCTTGTGCCGGCCCAGTATTGTTTCAAACGTGCCATAAAGTGCATTTGTGATGGCTTCCAAGGAGGATCGGCCAGTGCATGGACGTGCGCTTGCCTCCGCACGCTGATTTCCAGGCTCGGCAGCATCCGGGTAAGGCCAGCCGAGCTCAGACGGTGCATGGAGTGGGGAGGGTGGGGGGAGACTGAACGAGCAGGGGGAGAGTGGTTCAGCCTGAAGGGGGGGGTGCCAGGATCCAGCACTCTGAATAAATCAAAATTCACTTCTCTCCACAATATTTGATAAAGCTTAAACTATGAATGCATTATTCATAAACTGATTAAAAAATGTTTTGGAAAGACACAAGGCATAACCACCAACTGAAAAAGAAATATACAGAGAGATAGAAAACATTGGAGAAACCAAAAGCATCTATCTAGGTGGAAAGAGAAAACAAGATTAAAAGAAACAAAATGAGGCATTAGCAAAAAGAAATTCCAAAGCAATCCAGAAATCAACCTTTTCACAATCTTTTTCTTTTTTTACACACATCATTCTTTTATCAGTGGCAAGGGAACTAGTTCAGATATGCATATTAACAATAAGGGAACGTTTTGTTTTTAAAAGAAATGCGAAGTAAAATATTTGGTTCCTTTTGTTCTTAACGAGGGCCAAAACTGCTCAGTCAGTATTAATTTTCAAAGCAAATACAGATACCCCTAAGCACTTTAGTCACTATGTGTCACAAACAGAACAATACTAACATATCAACATAGTATTTCCTTGGCACTTCAACTTTGAACACATAACTGGAAGCAATTTCTATTCATTTTGATACTGACAGCCATTTCCCATTACATTTTAGCCACTATTTCTATCACAACAGCTACATATTGTCCAAATCCAAGGTTGTGACCTTAAGCACACTTATTAGGGAGAAAGATTCCAAGGACTCATCCTAAATTCATCCCAAGTAAAACTGCTCAGGACTACACTGCACTTTTGAAATCAAGTCAAGTTCTCTCACCATCAAACTTTTCATACTTCTGAAAACCAGCAGGGGGCTCCCGAGGAGGGACAGAGTGAGCAGCTGGGTCTTCAGCAGCATCCTCTTGATCGCTTGCCAGTTCTAACTTCAGTTTTGAATTCATCCAGTCACTAAGAAGCTCTTGAGCTACATTGGTGAAAGTGGTCAACAATGAATTTGGGGTCAGACGTGGCAGCAAGCATAAAGTCGTAATTCAGCGAGAGCAACTTAATTCTCCAGCCCTAAACACATTATCTTGGAAGCAAATCACACTAGTTTCTATAACACTAACTTGCATTTAAGTTTGTTTAAGGTTTTCATTCCCTTAAAAAATGTTTTGGCTCTTTTACGTGTGTTGAATCATTTTTAAGCTGCCTTGAGTTTAGGCACATGCCTTGAGGTTATAACATTCATAAAAAGAACCTAGGATACAACTCAAAAGATTAAGTGGTAATTTTTAATATTTTAACAACTATTTATGTTGATGACATTTATATAGCCACTAGCAATAATAGCAGGCATGATCTATAGAAGTGCTCCACTTCTATAGAAGTTGACAGAACCCTTCCCTTCTCCACCACCATCACTTTAAGAACTAAAAAAGAGCCCTGCTGGGTGAGAACAAAAGCTTACCTAGGTTAGCAGCTTCTTACTCACAGTAGCCAACCAGATGTCTCTGGGAAGCACACAAGCACAAGATGAACATAAACTCCCTGTTGCTTCCTAGAGGCATACTGTGTAATGTTTCTGAAGACGAGAACCCACTGATTAGATGTATTTATCCTCCATGAAGTCTGATCACCTTTTAAAGCTCATCATACCTGAGACAATTTTGCAAATTACAAAAGCTAATTATGCACTGTATGAAAAAAAGATACTTCATCGTTCCTCAATCTCCTGCCCATCAGTTTCATTGGATGATCAAGAGTTATTCAAGAGTTATTAGAAAGGGAGAAAATCTTCACAGCCTATCCATTTCCTCCATACAGTGCATAAGGTTATAAAACTCATCATGTCCCTCCTTGCTCATCTTTTTTCTAAACTAAAAGCCCTGCATGTCATAGCATTTCCTCACAGCAGGAAACCGAGTACTGCCAACTACCCCAACAGCAGCACAGGTAGCCAATCTTCAGCAAATTCCAGGCATACCTAAGAGCTGCAATTCTCAAAAATGCAGTCTGCAATAGTGTGTGTGTATTCCAATCAAACCACTTCAAAAATCCCAAACGAACAAGCTTTTGGGTGCACCTAACACAGCTCTCTAGAATGTGGCCTGTGACTACAGGTGGATGATTACAAGTTTTTAATCAATGTTTTGCAAACTGTGGGTCAGGACCCAATTGGTAGATCATGACCAGATGTCAGGTGGGTTGCAGAAAGCTGGGAGCAGCCATCTTGGAAGCTGCAGACTTTACTCTTGCTATATTTCTTTGTGAGTGTTAACCATAGAGGAAAGATCACTAGAGGCGGCATGCCTTAAGAATCAATAGGAACCAAATGAAGCCAGGGGGCGGGCTTAGCAGCCATGTTGGTTTACTCAAAACAATGCTGATTCCAAGCATTTCAGATTGCTTTTCTGGTACTGTTTAGGACTGAATAGTTTACTCCTGAAATAAAAACTTACAAAAATAAAAACGTGTGATCGTGTAGAAACATCATTGGTAACCTTATTATGATTTAATATGCAATTCCAAGGTTTAATTCCGCGTAATTATATTACTGAACGCACCGGACGAAATGCTGTCTATTTTACCTCAGATTGCACTATTTTGACAGACTTTATTTAAATCTACAGAAGCAAAAATAAAGTGTGAACGGGAAGGAAAGAAAAAAAGGGGAGGGTGGGCAAAAATTAGATAAATATGTAGGAAAATTACATTAAAATCTCTCAATGTTTAACACAAGTAGTTGTCAATATGAGAGTAATTCTTTTTTACTTCTAGGCTATTAAGAGTATTTTTTTTAAACTTCTACACTCACCCCCCCCCAAAAACAAATTCTGTTAACGTTCAGAAGTTCGAAAATATTACCGTAGAAAATGGAAGGCGGGAAAACAAGTGTAAACGGGAAGGGGGAAAAAAGGAGGGGGAAAATATTTTTTTTCCTTACCTTCTAGACCATTAACAGTGGGTGTCAGAAAATGGTGAATAAGACTGCTAGGAACAATGAGAAATTACACAGCTTCAAAAAAATGCACTCACTGAACGGTAGTTTTATTGAGCCAACGTAATGAGAATACATCAATCTTTCCGTGGAAATTAAATCCCATTTTTCGTTCAGCGATTCGCACACCCGTATGCAGAACACGCAGGCATGCTTAAAGAGGTTGAAATTAACTTTTACAAATGTGTAGGGAGATTTTTATTCGTGAATTCGCGGCAATCGACCTCCTTGGCGGGAAAGATATGAGTCAGCCATATTTGTATACCCACGGCTTCAAGAACAGGACGTCATGCCGCCTCTAGTGATCTTTCCTCTATGGTGTTAACAGTTTGAATTTTCAAGTGGTTTTTTTGTTTTTAGTTTGGTGCTTTTCTATAATAGTTTGACTTAATCTTGCTTTCTGTCAGGGATGTTTCATGGTTGTGCAGTCGTTGCAGTCCATGAATGCCACTTTGCATTCCACAAGCATCATTTTATTATGTCAAAGTGATGGCACTTCCTGCTTGATGATGGCACTTCCGGCTATGATATCACTTCCAAGTTAATTGCATCACTTCTGGTGGGTCCCAACACAACTTCCATTCTAAAAAGTGGGTCCTGGTCTAAAAAGTTTGAAAACCACTATTCTAGATCAATACGAGCTAACAGCATCATGTTTAGGAAATACCTTCTACATATGCCTCATCATGATCTTGCAGCTGCTCTGTTGTTTCCAAATCCAGCACTGGACCATTAAGACTTTGATAATAAGGTGACTTTTTATAAAGGGCCTCAGAAACAGCAAACTCAGAGGCTTGCTCCACCCTCTAAGAACAAAAGAATGAGAAAAATCAACATATCTGAAATATAGATGGTGGGAGTAAGATTAACATGCTTGGCATACCTAAAGTTCTAGGTTCAATTCCTGACATCTTTAGTTAAAGATTTCTGAGACAGCAGGGCTGAAGCATGATGGAAAGTGGTAGGCTAGAGTTCCAATGGTGTATTCCTTTCATCCATACATCCTCTTTTGCTCTGTCCCTCTGTTCCTTTTTCAAATCCATGGAGTGGGAGGAATGGAGGTACTTGGCGCCTGACTCAGGAAGCCTTGGGCCAGCCTTATTAGAATAATAACCTTATAATCTTATTCAGGATGATTATTTGGAAGTTAACTCCCATTGAATAAATAAACATTGGGCATGACATCACTGTTTCCTCTTACCTTAATCCAATGCTCCACATTGTCAGCGTCAAATTTTGGCTGAGAAACAAAAGATAACAAGAACAGTTTATCATTCAGTGTCCCCTTGAGTATTCTTATTAACGTGAAATTAAAGGACCACTTTTAAAAAAAATGGAGATTGTACAACCTTATAAGTCTCAAAGAATGCTAGAGCAATAATTATAAACACATGTATTATAAAGTAATAGTCCAATTCCATTTGTATTTCCTCAGAAGGAAGTCCTACAGTGTTCAATGAAATTTACTCCCTGGAAAGTGTGCACAAGATGGGTTAGTCCCACCAAGATGAATGTGACTTACTTCTGAGTAAATATGATTAATAAGATTACGTCCCCTTTCAAGGCTCAGCACTGCTGCCAATAGGCCTTTGGAAGTGACTAGCAAGAAGCCATTTCTCAGGTTTTTTTTATCAGTACCTGAAAGTAGCAGAAACCTCTATTTGTTAATATTGTAAAATCCAATTTGCAAAACACATTACACAGGGTGATTCGGAAAGCTGAGGTGGTAGAATTCTGGCCTGTGGTGGACTTGTGGGGTCATTTTTTAGTGTCTTTCCCCCATGCAAGAGAACATCACTGCATGTAATAAATGAGTGGGGGGAAATCTTGGCACATCTCTCTCCTTGTTTTGCAATGCATACAAGATTTTGTGGTTTTGTGCTTGCTAGAGGATTCCAGAAATATGACTCCACTGCACCCTCAAGTTGAACAGACCAGAATTTTACCACCACACTCTTGAGTAATGTGCAGATTGGGTCTAAATGGCAATAAATCCCGGCGGAGTGCAAGGAGAAGGTTTCAGTGGTACTCAGCCCAGTCCTCCTACCTTTTGCCGCGATGTAGGCTGGCAGAAACGCCGCCAACGGTACAGTTTGGGCCGGTGTCTCACAACATCCATTGAAGAAGACAGAGACGCAGCACCTTCCTCTCTTCTCCCTCACCTTGCAGTTGCCTCCGGGCGCGCGCGGGGAACGTTGGGAAATGAAGTCCTTTCCGCCGAGAGAGCGCCGCAAACTGGAAGGGCCCGCAAACCACGCGACCCAGACTGCATCGCGAGCCGAGGCCGGCGTCCTTCGGAGTCGCCATGGCAACACCGCCCACCGAATCCCTTCTTCTCGTGATCGCCGCTTCGTGATGACGACGGCTGTTCTGATTGGCGAGCCGGTGTGAGAAGGGAAGGGAATTTCTTGCGACGGCGACGGCAGCTTCTTGGGACGAAGGTAGCATAATTCTGAGCTTGCGCGCGCGGAAAGTTTTCCGAGTCTTGTGGTCAGGATCAAGCGCTGTGATGGTCCTGCGCTTGGGGTTCCCATGTCCCTTCGGCAGTTCTGGCGGCCGCTGGGTTCTCATGTGTTTCCTGCGTGCTGCAAGATTGCGTGTCTTCTTTCTCTGCACCACGTGCGAGGAAGTGGCTGCGCGCGCTGTAAATGCTGGAATGGCATTCTTAAGATGGTAACCCACCCACCCCCATGGAGGTACCTCCTTACTACAGTCTGAAGTAGCCCAGTCCATATAAGAGCATGAAACAAAAAGTTCTACTGCATCAGGCCAGAGTCCCAAACATCCTCTTTCTTCCAGTGGCCAACCAAATGCCTCAGGAAAGCCTCGCAAGCAGACAGTGTAAGCGCTCCATTGCAGCTGATATTCAGAGGCACACAGTTTGGAGACAGAGCGAAGTTACAATTAGTAACTTGTCCTCCTAATCCATGAATTTGTCCACACTCCTTTTAAAGCCGTCTAAACTAGGAGCTATCACCAAAGCTTGGGGTAATAGATTGGGGTAATAGCTTGGGGTAATAGATTCCAACAACTAATTATGTGCTGTGTGTCTCTTTTTGTCTCTTGCCAGTCAGTTTCATTGAATGAGCCCTGATTCTAGGCTTGTGAGAGAGTGATCAATCTCTCTCCCTTCTCTGCATGATGCATAATTTTATAGTAATTTCTAGTCATATCTCCCAAGTAAATAGCCCCATTGTAGTGCTGGCATGATGTTGCATTTTCAAATAAAAATTTCCTGTGTGAATTAACACGTTGTGGGGATCCATGGAAGATGGTGACAGCTTATAAGGAAAAAGAAGTATCATTAGCCATATAAGTAACAGCACCACTGCCTCTTCCCATTTCAGATGGAGCTGGTCATGCAAGTACGACATTTGTGTGAGCAGTTACTACATCTGACTTGCTTCATAACATTTATACTGATCCTAGGCAAGTTTACCTAGAAATAAATCCTAGTGAATTCAGTGTGGGTTACTACCAAGTAAGTGATCATGGGATTGCCGGTTTCTTCTGCAATTGTTTGTATGCTTATTTTTAAATAAGTTCCTTTGAACTCAGAAGGGCTTGCTTCTGAGTAAGCTTGCATGTTATTAATGTTCTCACTCATTTCTTAGTGCATATAATGGCTGTAAGAGGGTCCTATGCAAAAGTATATGTCTAATTATAGCCATTGATTTGGGACAATTTGCAGAGCTGGGGGGGATGCAGCTCATTCACAGCAGCTTTCAGGACTGGATTTGTCTTGCATTAACCCTTGCATTGCTGTGGGTTCTAGAGCCCATTCCTCACAAGATGTCACCTGTCTCATCAGTGCTGGCCACATGAATTGAATCCTGGGCACTTTCTTTCAGGTGTGTTAATCAATATGAAGTTAAGCCTTTCCAAAGTAGCTGGTGGCTGTCGCCTTGGCACACTGACAAATCTCGGCAGGAAAGGAGTTCAGTCCATGGAGATCCCAGGTTGTCTGCTTTATACTAAGATGGGATCAGCGCCACATCTGACCCATGACACACTTCAGATGGTGAAAGGCACTCCTGTTGTTGCACAGGTTTCACTTTCAGCAATGTAAGTGCAGTATTTTTTTGTTAAAACAGGGCTCTGTGTGAGCTCTTTGAAACAGTGGGTAGAAAGTGCCACAAACAATTACAGGGGCCCCATGTTATCTGCACATTCAGCATCTGCTGATTTCAGCATCAGTGCCAAATCACCAGTCCCCAAGCCCACTTGGAACACAACTCTAGTCAGGTCTGGAGGCTTTCTGAAGCCCTCTGTGACCACAAGCATCTGCCCGTGGTCTCTGCAGGTTTCAGAAAAGCCTGGAGCGGATGGGCATTATTTACCACACCGCCGTGCCAGCAAGAACATTCTAGGGACAGCAAGCTTTGCTACTACTCTGCAGGTCCCATTAGGTTGTTCCCAACCACACCCCGCTACCACACCAGAAGGTTTAGGGATGACTACACATGCAAAACAGCATCCCTCATTCCAGACCAAGCCAGTGTATCAGCATGCCTCATTCCAATTACCAACTCTACTGGTTGTGGACTGGTCAAAATAGATTATTTTTCTAGTAATTTGGTATGTTTTAAACTTAAAAAAAATAAAAATGTTGGTTACATTTGAATACAAACACAAAACATATTTTGCATTTCATTCAACAAATTTTCAAAAACGAAAAACACAACCCCATTTTCAAACAACCCCTAATTGTTGAATTGTCATTGTTTCAGCTGTGTTGGTTATCAGAGTGGAATATCTTGACTGCTTGGCTTGTTGGTATGTCAGCACTAACAATTTAAAGCCCTCTGTGAGCCAAGCAGTAGCATGCTCTCAATTTCTTAGAGAAGCACAGAGCTCATTTTGGCTGATGTGTGATTTACTGTGTGGCTGGATATTACAAGCAGTTCTCTTTCTATGAGTCAAGAGCCACAATTGGCTCAGTTTGTAAGCAATCACTATGAAGTCCACCATCTTAAGTCTATAAAGAAGCCACCATAAGCTAAAACAGCTTTTTGGCACATACTAGAATACACCAAGTCCAGCTTTTCCTGAAATTCATCTACAGTATTATTGTTTTGTTGTGTTTTCTGTTTTGGATGTAGGGTAGACCTTCAAGATGTTTTGGAGGACTATAAAGAAGGACTTGGAAAGTTCATAGGTAAAACTGTATGCTGGTGTTATGGGGTGGGAGGCTGAGAGGTGTAGCCTGGTAGTGTTTAGTATGGCATTTAAAACTGCTATATTTGGAATAGGGTAGAACAGTAGTTTCCAAAGTTCTCTGTGAGAGGAGGGCTCCCATTGTCTCCAAACAAGTTAAAAAAAGGGAAAAAAGGCACTTTGGGTTTTCATTCAAAACTGTGATGATCCAGTAAGCCGCTAACAATCCAGTAAGCCACTGGTAATTTCACTAGGGTATTCAGACTCTTTTGCTTGGAATTAAGGGGCCATATAAATAGCTCTACAGAGATTACTGTATATACTTGTGTATGTTGAAAAAATTGTGTCTTAAAATTGCCCAGAAAACCTGACATTGATGTATACACAGAGTACCACTGTGAATGCATTGAGTCACATGGTGCAGAGCAAGGCTCTAGACCTCCGGTGGAGCAAGGCAGGCTGGAGAGTATTCTGAGGATGCTCAGAAGCTGCTCAGGAAAATGTGTGGGGAAATGAAACTGAGCCTTGGTCCATTGGAAAGGGCAGGCCAAGAGGAATGTAATGCCACTAGGATGGTCCTGATCCAATGAATGTAGGTCCCAAAAATAGAAGAAAGGAAGGAAGCCCCCTTGATCTCCAAGATCCCTGCCCCTGGAAAAAAAGCCCATTTTGTCTTTCTTGCTTCCTGGTATGCTCTAGTAAGCCCTGCCTGGCGGAAGCAGTCTTTGGAGTAGTATAGAGCCGAACAGGAAAGTGGGGGGGGGGCTTCCTCGGTGTTTCTCCACCCTGATCTGGGTATTGGTGGTGGTGGTGGTAAAGAGAATGGAGGATGAGAGGCTAGGAGGGAGGTGTAGGGAAGATAATAGAAACTCAGTGAAGGGGGATGACAACAGAGAAGAAAAGAGAAAGGCAAAATCAGGTACAGGCAAAATTGGAAAACGGGGACAAGGCTCAAGAAGGCTGGGTGGAATAAGTGGAGACTGGAACTGGGAGGGGAGGAACCCCAGAACAGACAGAAAAAGGAGAGAAGGTGCCAGAGGCTGGAAGAGAAAGACTAAGGAGAGGCAGGAAGATGGAAGGCAAAAAGCCAGGAAGGGGTGAAGCACATTGCCAGGACTTGAAGGCTGAGACCTGGGAGTCCCAGCTGACCGTTTCTCAGCAAGGGAGAGGGGCCTAGAACCAAGCACAGACCAGGCAGACCAGACCAGGAATATGGAATGAGAGGAAAAGCAAGAGAGTGCTGGCAAGCCTGAGAAGACTAGTGTCCCTGTGAAAAAAGACATGGGGAGCCTAAGGGAAACTGTTTGAAGAATGGGGGCTCAAGGAAGTGGACTGGATCTAATTCTCTGCTAAATAAACCAGGGGTCACCTGCAGTAGTGTGTTCTTTCTAGTGAGTGATTTGGGGCAAACATGTCCTTCCCTAGCCCATATGGCATTATCTGCACCCCCGGGGGGGGGGGAGGCAGATTGGGATGCACCCATGGCAGAGAGAATGTTGGGATATTGAAGTAAGGCCCTGGGAATTTACAAGCCTGAATGGAAAGGCCCATCACTAGGCCTTGCAGACCAGCAGAAAATTGCTAAGTCATTCTGACTCTGCTTTAGCCTGGTAATGAGATCATGTGCTCTCAGATGGAATGTTGGAGACTATTTAACCAAGCCCAGGAACACTTGTTGTTAGTTCTGCTTTCTGTTTCTCTCTCTGTGTGCTGCTGCTGCTGGACTTGCAGAAGTTGTCTACAGAACTTGCTGGAGCTGCTATTTGAAAAGCTTTACTGTATCTGTTTGCTGTTCTTTGCTCCAAGAAGCCTACTTCTGGAAATATAGAAGTTTTTGCTACGCCAGTTGTCTGAGTGATTCCTTACTGGAGATCTGCAACCTTGGGACCTTTTTAAGCCTCACACCAATAAGTTGCTTTGCGCTGTCATCAGAGAAACAAGGTGTACTGTATATATTGTGATAGATAACCTGTCCCAGACACACTGGAAAAAATTGCTAGTCTGCCACAGCAGATACTTTGAGAAACATTGCTGTACTATTAACTCACTGGAAAGTCAGTTTGCTTAACCATACTGTTGTTGCATCATACATCAGAAACAAAATTATCTAATTCAAAGAAATGCATATACCTCTAAGTTCTGCCCTCGACTTATCCATGGGTCATAGCAAATTCCATTATTTTTGGCTTAAAACTTGCTCTTGACTTATTCTTGAGGCAACGTATACATGATTATATACTGTACAGTACTTTATATTTCATTGCATGGAGGATCCTGGCTCCTGGAAATACGTTCAGGTAAAGAGGACACTGTATGCAAGACAGTGTTGCACATCATTACAAACCAAACCCATTTCCCAGTAGTTCATGTTTGTATTGACAATCAGACTAATTCTGCGTATGGTGGACACTGCCCATACAGTAGTCAAGCTGTCAAGTAGTCCCTGTTCACCCCAGGCTCCATCAGAGTCATGACACAACTTGAAATCATTTGATGAATTTATATTAGTAATACTGACAGACATAATGGAAAATGATACATCTGGAAACTTTTGAATACTGTGCTATGGTATAGCCATTCAGCTACAAGGAAAAATGCGTTAAAAATAAAAATTCTTCATGGTTTTTGAAGTGATTCAGAAACACCTAGCAGATGCATGCAGCATGTCACCATTAACTGCTTTATACCATGTCAGGGCACTGGTCCATCTAACTCAGGCTGCAATCCTATACACACTTTCCTGGGAGTAAGCCCAGTTGAACACAATAGGACTTACTTCTGAGTAGACATGCATAGTATTGTGCTCTCAGTATTGTCTACACTGACTGGCAGCAACTCTACATGATTTCAGGCTCTGCCTAGAGATAAAAGGGATTGAATGGGGTGTTGCAGTTTCACACCACACACTCCAGAACTGGTGGAAACTGGCATTCCGTCTCTCCGTCTCCAGATCAGATAGAGCACCTGCGTGTCCTTGAGGTGGTCAGCTTCCCAGCTTGTTAGTGCAACCTGCTACACAGTAGCTGAACTCCCTTTAGATAGTGTAACATAAGCAGGCAATGTTTCTCACGGGAAGCGCTGGCTAGCAAACATCCACTTTCTCATGAGATCATGATGTTCAAAGGGTTACCCCATTGGTTAACATGGGGCACAAGGGTCTCCAGGTATCCACCTACCAGATATGCTCTGGCTACACCCCTTTGTTCCTATATAACTTATGTTTTTACTGTGTGCAGACTGAGACTGAAACTGTAACTGAGAATGTAACAACATGCGTTGAAAAGCCGCTTGTACGCGGCAAGCCTTCGCCGGCTTTCGCTGACCGGCAAATAGAACTTCTCACTTTCTGACTATCGCTACTGTAACCAATAAAAGACTTTGTTATTGAAATGTAGCGATCGCTTCGTTCCTCCGCTCCGATCGCGCTAGGCAAGCGCTGAATGGGTTCACAAGCCCCCAACTCTGCTATAAACACTCCAAATTCACAACATGGGGGACCTTCTTCATACCAAGTAGCTGCTCTACCACTGAGCTATGACCTCTCCCTGGGCTCATCTGGGGCTTGAACTCAGGACTGTCTCACAACCAAAGTAAAAATCATAGATCCAGACTAACAAGCCATATATAAGTATGTTATATACAAAAGCCTTGCTGACTTGCAGTTAAATTGGGAAAGTTAACTAAGCTCCTATAAGAAACCCTTAAAAACTTAGTGTGAACTCTGCTCATAACTATCAAAAGGGAGAGTTTAAAAGCATTAGATCTGTTGAGACTGAGCTACCATTTTAGATCCAGCTCTAGCTTTAGGACCCTTCTTGTTGAAGCTCTCAGTCTCTTATTTTGACATTTGTTATCTCTGGAAGTTCTGGTCTGAGGTAGTTTAATCAGCAAGGCTAAACTGTCACACATCAGGTGCCCCAAGAGAATTTGTGCAGGAGACAAGCGACTCAGCTGTCATTTTGTCATTGCTGTGTTAGCATCAGTGGCATTAATCAAACCAAAACCCATAGGACGTGTGTCGCATAGGAGACTTTGAAAGCGAGCCTTTTTGGCTATCATTTCTGTCTTCCAAAAGTAGCACAGAACTAACTGATCAGCAAAATTTTATAGTAACTGTTGGCATTTACCCAGGAATATTTTATGTATAGAATAATTTGTGAATAGAAAGTTCCTGGTGTGACCTTTATCATTTATGAGTAATTTGTGTATTTTTATTATGTACTAGGTATGCCAGACTCAGTACTGTACTGTTCCCTCCATGACCCAGTTGTCTCCTCCCCACTTGGCTACAATAACAACAAGGTAGGGTTGAAAATGATGAAAACGTTGTGACATCTCAGCTGTTAAAAGTGGACAAGCCTAGTGAAACCTTTCTACTGGCTATACTTTTTCCTCTGTGACTAATGAAACATAGGGTGGTAAATTTTTCAGAATTTTGACTTTGTTTGATTTTGGGGAGTTGGCAGCAAGATACAAGTATCTGGTTGTCTTGCATGCTCCCTGAGGCACCTGGTGGGCCACTGTGAGATACAGGAAGCTGAACTAAATGGGCCCTTTGCCTGATCCATTGAGGCTTTTCTTATGTTCTGATTTTTTTTTTCAAAGGAGGAAGAGAATTATAGATAGAGAACTGTGCCAGGAAGCCATGAGGGCAAGGAGTCCTGAACCTCACAGCCTTTTATGGACACTACCAGCACATTTTCGCATCTGTGGCCACAATGAGGGCTGGGCTAAAAATGTGTTTCTGAAAAAAAGCAAACTTGAATGGGCACTGAATCAAAGAATATAGAAAATTATTCAGTAAGGATAAAATTGAACTATGTTTTATTTTCTGCTCTGGCACTGTAATTACATAACTCTTCCATTAATTTCTGAAGTTCAACATCTGATTTTTTTCTTCATGTCATAGGATTTAAACACTATAGTTGTACATAGCATTATTGCATTGTATGGAACCTTTATTGGCATAAAATACACAGATGTTATATTCAAATTTGATAAAGATGATACACATCCAGGAAATTTATTTTCCTGGATAAAAATAAGGAAACTTATTTTTGCCTGGAACTGGGTCTCTGCAAAGTTAATAAATGTGATAGCTGCTGGAGTAATTGCCCAGGAGAACAGAGGCTTACTGATCCCTTTAGCAGATGTATCAAAGCCTATATTAATTGAATGTCTGTCTCAATTTGAAAATTAAGAATCAGCAAAAGTAGTACACTCTTGTTTGATGCAACTATCTGTCTGTACTGCTTGCATTTAATTATCTGCAGATGGTCTTAAGTGTAGTATGTCCCTTAAGCCATGACAACTTTAATACATCATTTTTTAGACCTATTTGTGAAACTAGTGAGAGTCAGTGCTGAATAATAGTTTATCATAACACAAAAGTTGGCACAGAACAGTAACTATGGTTCAGTGTTTTTGGCTGTTCTAAATGTGCTTATAGGAAGTAGGTTCCTTTGGACACACAGCATAGTAGTTCACAAAGCGGTTTACATAGAAATAAATCAATAAATGCACAGATTGCACTGTTATTTTTGTAATAACAAAATGCAGAGAGAAGGCAGCAACATTGGTCATGGAAGACTAAATCAGATTGATAAATATCTGGAACCTACATGTGTTCCCTGTAAAATATAATAATTGGTGCAACCTGCACAAAGTTGATTTTCCTCCTATAATTTGCGGTGTTATGATATTATTGTTACCGTTCCTTTGCATAGAGATGGGATGCTTACACCAGATAGACTAAGGATTGTTGCTAGTGTTATTAGTGTTGCTGATGTTAATTCACAGCTACTCTGGTGATAATTTAGGGTGCAATCCTAACCTGGAGTTAGGCTGGCACAGTTAGGGTAACAAAGTTCTGTGCATGTCTGTGTGCTGGCCTCTCTGGCTCAGAGAGTGGTCCAAACATACTTTGTTGTCTCCCTTGTGCCAGTCAAACTTTGACGGCCTAACTCCAGGTTAGACAGCCTAACTCCTAATTCCAGGAGTCTGTGACTCCTAACTCCAGATTGCACTCTTAAATGTAGATATGTTAAATGGAGCTTTCAGTTTAAGTATTGGTATACCGTAAAACTTGGGAAACGTATCTAAATGTGTAATTCACCATCCCAAAAGTCAGAATCCCTGAAAGCACACTGTTTCGGGGGAAACACTAGTCTATCATTACTATGTCTATACTGTACTTACAAATAGTTTCCATAGACCTCTGGCTATCTTAGGACAAGTTAAGATCTGTCCTTCCTGTCTCAGTTCTTAACAGCTTTGAGAAGTATGTTGATTTTTTTTTTTTGTCTTACTGTAGTTATGGTCAGTTCAGAAGCTGATCTCAGAGGCTGATCAACAGATGCATGAACATTCCTCTAGGATTCTCAACTGAATATATGAGCTGTCTCACATGTAAAGATACTGGGTTTGAGACTATGTAAGCTAATAGGACATTGTGTGCTGCATCTTCATATGAACTGACTGTGCATCTTGTGACTAGTCCTTCCCTTCAGAGAGACAGTTGAGGGCAGAATTACATCTTACAGAGGATTTGGGTTTGTCGCCAAACCCAGCAGCTAAATGCCAAGTTTCCTGAAGTCCTGTTCTAGCATTCCAGTTCAGCGGTTTGTACGGACAGTGTTGGTTTGTGCGAACTTGGCCCCACTCCATATCATTAGCTGCAGCTGGCAAGGGTGGGCAATTGCATCATAATGAGGTCAGGAAACGAAATAAGCTATATAATACGAGAGGAGATGATCATCTATAGGATATGGTCAGATATGGAACTCTGGCAGCTGGTGTTCTTTGTAGTTTTGCTCTGGGTTTTCAAGCTGCGGATGGTATAAGTGAATGAGACTGTTGTTCCATTCGCAGCATCTTTATCATCCATTGATTATTTCCAAATAATCAGATATTCCAAATATCAATTTAAAGTTATTGTGTTTCCTTGTCCCTGACAGGCCGTTTCCATATGGGGTTGTGGAGGGCGGGTGGAAATAACAGCTTCAAAGTTCATGGCCATTCAGCGGACTCTCCAGCCAGATTGGTTCCAGTGTCTTGCAGATGGTGACACTATTGCTGAAGAAGTCTCCAAGAAGAGGGCCAAGAAGTCTGTGGATCGATCACTGTCCTTTTTGGATGAATGCTTACAACTGCAAGAGAAAATGCCAGTAAGAGCTAAACCTATTCGAAGCATGATCGCAGCAGTTGCTCTTTCCTATCTATTTTGCTGAGTCTTGCAAGTCTTTCTAAATATGGTCAGTGGAATGCTGGGAGCACACAACAGATTGGCATGACAGATTGGTAGATTTGAAGTCCTGTATTTATCTAAGGAACATAATAGACATACCTGATTAAGGTGCCCTTGCATCCTTTCCCACATTCTTCACCCTTTACCTGCATTTGTTAGGGCAGAGAGTGAGGCTTGTTCTCCTATTATTATTTTATTGTACTTTCATATTCAGATTATTTTAAGCCTCGGTGCTCTGCACTGCAACCAAAGGTCTATTTAAGAGAAACATATTATTTCTAATAAAAACAAATTTATACTATTTATGCAGTTATACTAATTGGTGCCACTTTGTACATTCTCACATGGAGACTGATTTCTGTGTCAGGAAACTGTACATTTGGCCATCTTCTTAAGTGAGGGTTATGTTCTGAGGTTAACATGTAAAGTCAAAATTGTGTACAGTCAAAACTAAAATCCAAAAAAATGCGTAGTGTCTCTTTAAGAACTAAAATTATAATATGTGAGCACACTCAAGACTAAAGGAGCAGCAGCTTCATTCTCCCATTTCTGGCTCACTCTAGGACATATAGTGTGAATGGTGGGCAGAATTGCCTGTACTATTTAAATCATTGTTTTTCTCTCTCTTTTTTTTTAATGTGGCTGAGTGCATATACTTGAGTTTGCACAATTATTGTGCACATAAAATACAGACCAACTGTATTTTAGGTATCTAAAATGCTTATACTCCTGCCTCTTCAAAGCTCGGGGCAGCTTACAACAAATAGGAAAGTGTAGGAAAATAAAAATCCCAATGCAATACATACACAAATTGACCATTGATTGATATACAGCCTCCCAAGTTTCTGTATGACGGAGGATACCTGAAGCCATAATTGGAGCCATGGAGAATACCTGCTCTCATATCTGGAGCCATCAATTAACAAACGAGGATTGTTGTATCATGTGGGTTCATGAGCTCAGAGCGCCTTGCAGCAATCTATGGTATTGGTTCATGTGAGCCTGCCTATTATGTATAGATAGTATATATTGAAGCTGTAGCCCAGCGGTCTTCGAAGTCCAGCTTGGACTTTGAAGACACTGTAAGTGCTTGCAGATGTGGGGCGAGGGTTGGGGGGGAGGACCCGGTGGAGCCACAGCAATTGTGGTTCTGTGGGCATTTAGGGGCATGTGCCCTACCGGGGGGAGGGGTCCAGGGGAGGTCCATAAGGGCTGGAAAAGTACCCTTTCCAAAGCAAAAGTGCTTTCTCGCGAATGTAGGAAGTAAGCTCCGGTCTTGTAGTGGAGCTATTTTAAGTATCAGGGAGACCTGCAAAGGTAGCAGTGGGCCCCCCCATCCCTTCTGGACCCCCCCCCCAGGTAGGACGCATGTCCTGAAATGCCTGTGGTGCCGCGATTGCTGCAGTGCCGCTGCGCAGTGGTTTCTGGGGCCACTCCCTTTTGTGCTCTGTGGTAGGTTGCGACCTACCATTTGAAGAGCACTACTCTAGCCTTAGCACCACAAACTATTCCTGTTCATGAGATAAGGTGTTGGTGGTAGTTGTGTTGGCCACAAATACCATGTGCAACAATCTTTACACAGAAGATACCATTTGTCTGTGCCAGGGTGCAGTCTGAGCTTGGTTCCCACCAGGGCCCGGCCCTGCTTTAATAATTGATACCAGAAGGTTGAAGCCTAGGGGCGGGCTTAGCGGCCATGACAGTATGTCCAAAACATTGCTCATTCCAATGATTTCCAATGGGTTTTCGCATGATGTTTAGTGCTTAATCGTTTACTCCTGAAGTAAAAACTTACCAAAATAACAACGTGTGATCGTGGAGAAACATCAGTGGTAACCATATTATGAGTTAATATGCAATTCCAAGGTTTAATTCCGCGTAATTATATTACGTTAAAATCTCTTCATAACACAAGTAGTTGTCAATAGGAGAGTAATTCTTTTTTTACTTCTAGGCTATTAAGAGTATTTTTTTAAACTTCTACACTCACCCCCCCCCCTAAAATTAACTTTCACACGCACGCCGAGCGAGCGAGAGAGCCCTTCCGGCGGCAAACCTCGTCGTTCGCGGCAATGATTCAGTCAGCCATTTTAGTAAATCCACGGCTTCAAGTCTGTGACGTCATGGCATATCCAGCTATTCAAGATCCTTGGTTCCCACCAGCTGTGAGGAGGATGGGGAACTGAGCCTGCAATTACAAAAATGGAGTCTGACCCAGGCCCAGCTTCCTTTGTTCATGAGCCAAAGGGCCTATTTATTTCTAACATTTCTAACTTTCTCCCAAACCAGGAATTGCAAGACAGCTTGATGATTGGGGTTATCGAAGGTGGGGATGTGTTGGAGGAGAGGAGGAGGTCAGCGAGGGAGACTGCCAAGCGACCTGTGGCTGGCTTCCTGCTGGATGGCTTTCAGGGAAATGCCATGGCCAAGGAGACCAAGTTGGAGCTCTTATCCTCAGTTACAGCAGAGCTGCCCGAAGATAAACCAAGGTCAGAGCTAAGTATAATTTGGATCAGAAGCCTACTTTTGTGTGCCATTTCTGTATCAGTCTCCAGACCTGCCCTGTCATGTGTCAGTGGACGTAATATTATTTAGTGCTGAAAATCATGTTTTGATCACATATTACACTGAAACATTTTGGGGAAGTGAACAAGTTGGATTTCAGCATTGGATCATCAGAACAAAGGCTTGCCTAGTTCCCTGCCTTTCAACTTTATAGTTTTTTCACAGTTGAACCTAAACTCAGGGTGCAGTCCTAACCTAGAGTTAGGCCAGCAAAGTTTGGCCGGCACAAGGGCCACCATAAAGTATGTTTGGACCACTCTTGAAGTCAGAGAGGCCAGCACATAGAAGTGTGCCATCTTCTCTGACTCCGAGAATGGACCAAACTCGTTTTACGGTGGCCCTTGCGCCAGCCAGATTTTGCTAGCCTAACTTTGCCGGCCTATCTCCAGGTTAGGATTGCACTCTCAATCCTAAGGGAGCAAGGGAGTGGCAACAGGATGCAAGCATCTTGTAGTCTCATGCCTTCCTGGGGCACCTGGTGGGCTGCTGTGAGATACAGGAAGCTGGACTAGATGGGCCTTTGGCCTGATCCAGCAGGGCTCTTCTTATGTTCTTATGTTCTTATGTTCTTATGTTCTTAATCTTAGCCTTCACAAATCTGCCTATTTTCCAAATTGTAACTAGAGAGGAGGCATCAGAGCATATACACAATAAATTCATCATTGGTCCGACAAGCTTTTGTTTACTAAATAACAGCTTCCAGAATGCTTGAGCCATCTCTGGACCATGGTGCAAGGCAGCGCAGCTTTGCTTCCACTGTGGTTAGAATCCACATGAGCCTCCCCCGCCCAGCAAGGAAGGAATTCCTCCAAGAAGGAAGCCCCCATTAGCATCAGCAGAAGATTTTCTTCTGGGCAGATAGCAGCCACCGGTGGCAATGAAATTCTCCATGCTGCAACCTAAAACCTGATCATCCCCGCCCCCACTCAATGACTTTTTTTCATAAAGAAATGTTAAGTACGCCAGGACCAATGACGCTTTTACTGTGATATATAGTTTGACTTATTGAGTTCTTAACCATGATACAAAATAACTACTGAATTGTTATACCAATAGTTCCCCAACTCCTCCTGGGGAGTTGGGAATCACCTAAGTGCTTGCAGGGGCGGGGAAACGACAGCAGTGCAATCCCCAAGATCGCACTGCTGCCGGGGATAGAGGGGGGCTTTCTACCTTAACTGAACCCAACACAGGCTTCCAGGAGTGCAGGGAGCCCCCCCCCCGGAATAAGAAACTGGAAGTGGCTTCTGGTTGTAAGTGTTAGTCATTTCCAGACTTGGTGAGCCCTGTGGAGGCATCCCCATATCCCTGAGAGGCCAGCACTGGCTTCAGGTATGGTAGAATCCCCCTTTCCCCGGCAGCAATGCAATGCTGGGGATCGCATAGCTGTTGTCCCCTTGCCCCCACCCCGTAAGGGGCCAGATCCCAGTGCTTTCCAGGCTGGTGGGTTGCGACCCACCAATTTGGGAAGCACTGTGTTATTTCTGTGAAGGAAAAAGGATCTAAAATCTAAAACAGGATACAGATTATACTGGCATCTTTTACAGTGTAGTAAAAGTTAGTACAAGTTAGTTACTACTGAGGGCGCAATCAGTAACTCTTGATAGGACTCACCTCTGTACAATGCAAATGAGCAGCTTCTATGTGTGTTACCAGTAATTTCATTACAAACCTGCAAAATACGTAAATGGAAGAGAGCATTGTTTTGCAATTGCATATGATTTAGAGATCAACACTTTATTGCATTTGGGAATTGTGTTGCTTTGACTTCAAATAATTCCTCTTTTCCAGCAGAATGCTTCCAAAGTTATCCCTGTAGTCTGTCAAATAAGATCACTCTCAGGGGTTATTGAGACAATAAAAATTCAAACATCTCGCTTGGCGGTTTTTGAATAGACCCTTTCTTCCCCCAAGAGAAGTTCATTTGCAGCACTGGAAAACAGGCAACGCATATCTTTCAAAGAAAATAAAAAGTTGGTAAAGGACAAAGGAATTGGCCTTTGCTGTTTTGTTTTTGCTTTGTATTGTTCTTTTCAAGGGCCACATGAACACCCTAGCGAGTAGTATAGAGGAGGTGTCTCCAAACCACAGCCCAAGGGCAAAATCGGCCTTCCACACTATTTTTATCCAGCCCTTGGCAGGTGGGAGAGCCGGCCCTCAACAACCTGCTGAGGCGAGTTAAAGACAAAGCAATATTGGTTTCCACTGGGGTTCTGCTCCAGAGCCCCCCATGCATAGTGGGGTCACATTTAAATGCCCTTATATATGATTCAACCTTCATGCCAAAAGTTTAGAGACCCTGGTATAGAGGATACAGCAAAGTCTCTAAGGGTGCAATCCTAAACTGGAATTAGGCCGGCACAGTTAGGCCAGCATAGTTTAGCTGGCACAAGGGAAACCAAAGTGTGTTTAGATCCCTCTTGGAGTCAGAGAGGCCGGCGCACAGAAGTGTGCCATCCTCCCTGACTCGGAGAGTGGTCCAAATACATTTTACGGTGGCCCTTGTGCCAGCCAAACTTTGCTGGCTTAACTGTGCCGGCCTAGCTCCAGGTTAAGATTGGGCTCTAAAAGCATATGTAGCTAGAATTGTGCCCCTTACCTCATTACCTCTGACATCACAGTCAACTAATAGGACCTTATGTACTGGAGTCCATATTGCAGTGGACCCATCACCTAGAGCATTTAAGCAGCTAGGTTGGTTTAGAGATGCTGTAAATCCAGACAGGCAGTTCATAGGGTTGTTGGATGGGATTTACCCACCCTCATAGCTTTTCTTTAACGCAGTGTGCTTAAAGGAGGTGTGTCAAACTCATTTATATAGCAGGTCAAAGTGAGCTTCCATAGAGCCTGCTAAGGGCTGGAAGGGACATCATTAAGCAGGAAGTGGCATCATTAAGCAGATGATGACCAGAAATAAGCACTTTGTTCTCACCTAGGAACTCATTAGTTGCAAATGACTGAAGAGAAACTATGCAAATCTTTATCATACTTTCAAAATAGGAGAGAGCCCATTTATCACATGTGCTGCCCTTTCAGCATCACCACTTCTGCTGTGCTGTGTTAAGAACATAAGAAGAGCCCTGCTGGATCAGGCCAAAGGCCCATCTAGTCCAGCTTCCTGTATCTCACAGCGGCCCCACCAGGTGCCCCAGGGAGGCATGAGACAACAAGATGCTTGGATCCTGTTGCCACTCCCTTGCACCCGGTTCTCTGAAGTAGCCTACTACTAATGTAAGGGGGTTGCACAATCCATCATGGTCTATAGCCCATGATGGACCTTTCCTCCAGAAATCCGTCCAATCCCCTCTTAAAGGCATCTAGACCAGAGGCCATCACCACCTCCTGTGGCAAAGAGTTTTGCCACAGATTAACTACCCGCTGGGTAAAAAAGTACTTCCTTTTATCTGTTTTAACTCTCCCAACTCTCAGTTTTAGCGGATGCCCCCTGGTTCTGGTGTTTTGAGAGAGGGAAAGGAACATCCCTCTATCGACTCTATTCCTTCTGTGCATTATTTTGTATGTCTCAATCATGTCCCCCCCTCAGGCACCTTTTTTCTAGGCTGAAGAGCCCCAAACGCTGCAGTCTTTCTTCATAAGGGAGGTGCCCCAGCCCCATAATCATTTTTGTCACTCTCTTCTGCACCTTTTCCAGCTCCAATATGTCCTTTTTGGGGTGTGGCGACCAGAACTGTACACAATATTCTATTCCAGGTGTGGCCTTACCATCGGAATACCTCTTAATTTTACCCCTTAATTTTACTTACCATGCGTTCCCTCTTAATTTTTCCTCCCTACCTTGGGGAGCATTTGATAACCTGAACAGTATATAACCAGTTAAAATTGGCATCTTAAAATTAGCAGTGGCCAGCCTGAGGGTGCAATCCTAGGCACCCTTAGTGCCGACACAAGCCGCTTACACAAGCTGTAAGGCACTTGTGCACCAGTGCTGCCGCCGTGGGGCTGCCAGTGTGCCACTCCTGCGCCACCCGAGTTCAGCTGATTCAGGGGCGATTCTGGGCGGGAGGAATTGGGCAGGCTAAGGGCAGTCTGGGAGGCAGTCATATTTCATAGTCACAACCTTTATTGGCATACAAAGGAAAAGGAAACAATACAAAAAAATAACACAACAATACAAAAAAATAACACAACAAGGGATACAAGAGATCATAAGGAGAGGGTTAATTTCATAATCATAGCTAGAAAATTAGCAATAGAATTTGTGATCAGGGGGCAGCGATCACTAAGGAGGATAGGGAGGGGATTAAAGAAAGAACTAGAAAGAGAGGATGGCCAAGGATCTAGGAGCAGTTGACGTAAAAGTTGGTGAGCTGGGCATAAGGATTATGTGTTCCAATGAGTCTGGGGTAAGGTGACAAAAAAGACATAGTCTTTTGTCAGATGGGAGTTTGGAGAAGCGGCCGAAATGCATAGCTGACAGAAAGATGTTAAGACGAGCAAGCATGAACGCCCTAGGGAGGCAGTCTAGCCTGGGGACCCCTGATTCGGGCTGCATGGGGAACTCAGATCTGTGGCTCAGATCTGCGGCTACTAAATAGCCTGTAGGTGCAGCTGGCACCTATCCTAGGGCAAAGGCACGAATGATTGAACACTGAGTAAACTATAATGACTACTCCATCCACATACTCAGCCAGCGCTCACCTCTGATGCTACCTCCCTCAGTCACCACACCCTGGCCCAAAGATGCTGACTTCCTTAAAAGCATCTCTTCTATCAACGATCTGCATTCATGTCTGGCTACCAAAGCATCACTTTTAACAGCGATCTGCACGCATTGTCTAGTTTCCCTCCAGCAGGCATCATTTGCATGAGTACTGTCTAGTTCTTCACCACCACCATCTCCTGCAGGTCAACTGCATCTGCCACCCCTGCACAAGCCGCATGTCTTCCTCCCTTCTCCCTGTTGCACTTGGCTTAGAATGGAGATGGCTAGTGGCAACAGTGGTAATGGGTGGAAGGAAAATACGCCTGTCAAATTTTGACAGACAGCAGCTTGTTTTTTAGCAAAGAGTAATCTTGATTGCTGCTACAAGAATTGCAGTTAAGGTGCTACAGTTGTTAATTGCTTGAATAATTGCTTTGTGAACTGAATAGCATTTTCATATCTTGGAAGCTTCAAAGTATGGCTCATTCTCTGAGTTTTTTGAGGGCCAGAGTTTAATTATGATCAGAAAAATCATTTCTGACAAATGAGAACTTGTTACTACTTCACTGTATATTTTTTCATCATCTGCTAAATTTATTGACCTAGATTAGCTTATACAACTGTCAGCACAGGCCTTATTCCAGCGGGAGAGCAAAACTGCTGTTTTTTTCACCTCCCCAACCTTTGGCAAAACTGCCACCTGAATTTGAAGTCTACCACTATAATAGCATAAGAAGCATGGCTGAATCCAGCTGCATTGTCAAGCCCCAAGGGGATGTTTTAGTGCTGGCTGTTGGGGAAAATGCTTTTGGAAACAATCGTTTTGGGTGAAATAAACTCATATGATCTGGAGGGTTTGAAGGAGAAATATGCAAGATGTCAATACCATTTTTATCTTCTTTTTTATTACTGTTTTGTCCAGACAGGCCCCCAAAGTACAAGAAGTAGTTGTGCTGTTCATGTACCACCATTCCACTGAGAAGTATCACTGTCTCCCATTTTACAGCTCTTTTTATGCCTATTTGCTAACTAGCAAGGAAATTAATCGTAAGTCAGTGGAATGAATGGAGCCTGAACATTTCTGGTTTCTCAAAGGGTCTAGTCCAGCAGCTCCCAAGCACACAGCCCAGTCCTAACCAGCGCAAACACTGCAGGGCCGTACAGCCCACACTGTATCCAGTGCTGGGGCTGAGCAGGCTAGCTGCTTGGTGTTTGGGATTGGCTGTAATTATGCGTATATGGTTTTGTTTTTTCATTGTGATTTTAATTGCAAGTTTCTTAACGTTTAAGCTAACTCTAGAAAGTCATATGATATATCTCTCTCTCTCTCTCAAAGCAGACAGACTAGATTGCAACTGTTTTTTGTCTTTATATCTTCTTCAGGCTCATCCATGGTATTGGCAGGCCTGATCTTGTCCTGGAGTGCATTGAAAGAGGGGTGGATGTTTTTGAGAGTTGTTTCCCTTACCAGGTGACAGAGCGAGGCTGTGCCTTGTCCTTCAGCTACAATTATCATCTGGATCCTGAAACAGCAGGTATTGTCTGTCTCTGTGCAGTCACACATGGAATTTGCACATGGGTAAAACTTGCTTTGGAAAATTCTAGCACTTTAGCTAGGAAACTGGTTCATACCTTTCCTGAAAGGTGAAGTCTCAAAACTAGACATGCCATAAGGACGGTGAGTGCTTTCTTGCGGCAGCGGCTGAGTAATGTTCAGAAAATTGCTTTCTCTGCTTTCTCACTACAGCAGAGAATAATGTTGCCACAGTGATTTGCTATGGCTTTGGTCAGCTTCTCTTAGTTTTCATGCTGTTTTGAGGAAAATGGTCTTCCTTGGTTCTTGTTTTGTTGGGCACTGGCTCAGCATTTGTGTACCCTTTCTGAGTTTGCAAAATCCAAAACGTCATTATAATCCGCATTTATAATCTCCATAAACAGTAGAGGAATTGAGAAGCTTACAGCTGTTCTTCTCTTTACTTCCATCTGTGGTCATGAAA
Source organism: Lerista edwardsae (assembly GCA_029204185.1). Classification (NCBI taxonomy): domain Eukaryota; kingdom Metazoa; phylum Chordata; class Lepidosauria; order Squamata; family Scincidae; genus Lerista; species Lerista edwardsae. The sequence continues at coordinate 1,335,124 of JAJKFI010000030.1, forward strand.
AGCGAAGCCATTTCTTAAACTAGACTTTTTCTTGTCAGAGCTTCACCTTACTGAGGGCCTCCCTAAAAAGCTACATCCATTAATGCAAGTAACTTGTAACATTCTTGGTTTTTTCACTGCAAAAATGAAGTTGTTCAGACAGGCAAGGAACTTCCTCTTCATCAAAAGATTTTCAGTGACTGAGTGACTGTCACTCGCATACAGGGCAAGTGTGAAGATTAAGGCAACACAGTGACAGCTGATGGCTTTCTTGATGGCTTCGTCTTAGTATTCTTCATGCCTGGGTAACTCAAACCAGACAAGTGTATCTTTTATCACATTAGAAGTCTTCCTTCCTATGTGACAAGTGATATAGATTTTAAGGTGCAAGGGGGGAAGACTTTGCTCTTTTGACCCCTGTCATAAGACAAGCTGCAGAATCTGTCTTCATCCTTCCCAGTAATGTGTGTGGAAATAGCAAATAGCTTTTCAGAAAGCCACCCACTTCAAGATTTCCAGAGGCTGGAGAGGGGGCTCCACTCCTCCCCCAATGGTTTTGTGAAGGTTTCAGCCTGCTGAAAACTTGCAGCTGAAACATAAATCTGTCTTCTCCTATAACAGAACAGTTCCTCTGACTGCCTAAAGATTCTGATTTAAACCCTTTTCAGCAATCTGACAGTCTATCAGTGCAAAAATGGAGTGTAGCTTAGATTGTCACTTGTACAGTATCATAATAGAAATAAGTCCACAAATTAGGTAGCTGTTAAGTCTACTAAGTGCAGTTTAGGCAGGAAGGAATTTCATAGTGGAAAAACAAGCCAACAAAGAAAGCAGAAAAACAAAAGCACAGCTATGCAAAACTGACAAGACCACTTTGCTTTCCTTCCATCTGTCTTATTACTTCTTGAATTGCCTCACTTTATTTGGCCGCACTATACAGCGAAGCCTCCATTTAGCAGCCCACAATTCAACTAACATTGAAAATAACAATTTCTTCTGCCCATAAAGGTTCATGACACCAGTGGTCTTCAAAGTCCTACTCGGACTTTGAAGACTTCATCCTTGTGGGGAAGGGGAAGTGGTTGGGGGGAGGACCCGGCAGCATCACAGCAATCACGGCACTGCGGGCATTTAGGGGCATTTGCCCTACCAGGAGGGGTGTCGTAGGGGTGTCCCAAAGGATTGGTGAGGCCCGCTGCCACCTCTGCGGTCATTCCTGATGATGAAAATAGGCCCGTTACAAAGTTGGCGCTGCCAGGCAGTAATTTCTTAGCCACTCCCCTTAAGGGAAAATGGCCCATTTTTGTGCTCAATGGTGGGTCGCAACCCACCATTTGAAGAGCACTGCATTAAACTGTACCTTACACAGCCAAGAAAGCTCTGCAAGGTAGTTTATTGTAAACTACCTTGCAGTTTACCTAAACATTGTAAAGTGCAGGGGCAGGATCAACTGCTTCCCAGACCTCCCTCAGAACTGTCACTGCTGCTCATGCAGGCACTTTGCCCTCATCAGGGCACTCTAGAAAAGGAAATATTTCTCCATTCCTGTTCTAGGCATAGAGTGTTCCAGTAAGTTCCTCTTCCTAAGGAATTCTCCATTCTTAGAGTACCCTGTTCAAGGGCAGAAAGGAGAGTTGCAGAGCCAGGAAGTTCTGGCAGGAAGGTGAGGGTGCACCTGAACTTGCTCTTGTACTTACCTACATTAGAGAGCTCTATTGGCACTATTGTTTCTCTCTCCACCAGGGCACTGTCCATACTCTTCATTCCTGGACTACCCTGGTGGAGCAAAGCATCAGTGCCTACAGAACGTTCTAAGGGTCCAATCCTATCCAACCTTCCATCGCTGATGCAGCTGCATCAGTGGAGTGTGCACTGCCGGAGGGGGCAGTCACAGAGGCCTCTTCAAGGTAAGAGAACATTTATTCCCTGATCTTGGGGCTGCATCAGCACTGGAGAGTTGGATAGTATTGGGCTCCCAGATACGGGTGTTTAGCAAACTAATAGGGGCAAGGGGGTTAACGGACTTTTGCCATTAACAGACACCTCTTCCCCCTCATTAGTCTGTTAAATCAAGCGTTCATGTGAAATATCCATAAGGATTTCTATGGAAGAGATTTTAATAAGAATCACCTTGAAGTATCTGATATCGTGGCAGTGTCTAGTTTTCTATTTTCATACTTTATTTACTTTATTACAGTTCTAATAGAGAATGGTAAACGAGCTGCAGAAAAAAAAGAGGACCAAAACATGAAAAGTGAAGCATGTGGTGGATCTCAAGACATGAGTTCATTTGAAATACGTTTGAAAGACAAAAGGTATGCTGACTTGGGAGTTTGCTTTGAAAGTTTACCTTCTGTTACTGCTTCAAGTTGTTCTGCTGCCATAGCATAAATGGCCAATCCTGGCTGGTTTATAGCATGTAGCAGTGCTGACACTGGCGCCACCAATAGTTAAAACAGAGTTTTAACTGTTAGCGAACTCAATGGTCCGGAAGGCAGTACCCCCACCATAGTAAAAATGATTACAGGCTTGAGAAGCTGGTAAGGTGAAACTTGTTTTTAATAGCATGATCCTATGCATGTCTTACTTACTATGCAAGTAAGCCCCATGGAATTCAGTGGGACACTCTCAGGTAATTGTAGATAGGATTGTAGCTTTGGGGCGCAATCCTAACCTGGAGTTAGACCGGCACAGTTAGGCCAGCACAAGGGACACTATAACGTGTGTTTGGACCACTCTCTGAGTCAGGGAGGATGACGCATGTCTGTGTGCTGGCCTCTCTGACTCCGAGAGTGGTCCAAACATACATTATGGTGTCCCTTGTGCTGGCCACACTTTTGCTAGCCTTAACTGTGCCGGCCTAACTCCAGATTAGGATTGCACCCTTAGTCTCATAAAGCAAGATGGGTCCTGATACTGTATCATTTTAAAAGGTGGGTCCCATAATCTCACATTCTTTCCCAGTTTGTCCCTGCCTTCCCTTATTCAGTTGTCACCCTTGCGTTTTTAGATTTTGAGCCCCCTGAATGTAGGACACATCTTTTCATGACTCTTGCCTGCTTGTGCTCATAACAACATGACTGAATCAGGCTACAGAGTCCTCTAATTGGCATTAGAAGAATGGGTGGTTGGTCTTAGCTGATAAACCCATTTTTAGTTTTAATAAAGTGAGTTGATCATAATGCTGTGGACATCTGTTTCTTAGCAATTAGGAATATTTATAGTATGAATTGCCACTTCCTTGTGCCTCGTTTAGAGAATTGCATTATATTTTTAGCCTTATTATGTTTCCTCCTTTCTTTTCCCTTTTAGATACCAGGGTGATTTTGGCCCATTAGTGAATGGCTGCTCATGCTACTGCTGTCAGAACCATAGTCGTGCCTACATTCACCACCTCCTCGTGACCAATGAGTTGCTGGCTGGAGTCCTGCTTATGATGCATAACTTCCAGCACTACTTCAGCTTCTTTTGTTCTGCTAGAGATGCTCTGAAAGAGGGCAGGCTTTATCAGCTGAAGGACACCATCTTCAGGCAGGCCCTCTGAGAGTAAAAATGCACAAAGAGTCCGAAGAAGAACCCATCAAGCAGGAGGCTGAAAATATTGCTGCATATATAGATAGATGGACTGTTGTGCCATCTAAAGCACAAGCCTCCTGATCCATGCAAAAGTATGCACAACCAAACATGCAATCTGTGCACAACCAAACAATCCAGTAAAGGAACTAGGAAAGAAGAAGTGAAGACAGTTTAGAGCTATCCAGTACTAGGCAATCATCCTTATCTACATGAATTGCATCAGTAATCCTGTGATCCATCTGGGGCTGTGACTTCGTTCTTACTATGGCTATTATCAATCAGTTTAGGATTTTGTGTAAAACGTCTCTTGGAAGAGGGTGAAGAATATGAAAAGAAGGTTGTAACAGGCTCTGCTTAGCTTTGACCGCCTTCTCATTGGGAACTAAACCAGCATTTTGTAAATTGGACCAATCCCCATAGCAGTCCACACTCCTGGGAGCCTGAGAATCTTGACTCTTTGTTGTTTACTGCAGAACATCAGTGGCTGATATTAGTCCATAGTTTTAATTGTCATGAATAACTCCTGGGCATTTCAGCATCAAGCTCTTTTGGATTATTTTTCTCTTGTATATTTCCCTTCCTTCTATATGTATGGATGGTTTAAAAAAAAAACATTGCTTGTGTAAATGTGGTTGCACAAATATTCATGTGTGTAGGGCCATGCCAATAATGGAGAACTCTGTTTTAACCTCTGTTTTAATTCTGAATCTTGTTCAGTAAAACCATGTTCTTTTTATGGGATTTTTTTTACAAATGAAATCTTTTTAATCTCTTTGCTTATTGTATTTCACGGGATACTTCCATATGGCACTTGTACATTTGTATTATTTTATGGATTGCATAAAATAAAAAAAATTAAACCAGGCCCTTGTGCATGGGCCCTTTGCACCGTGTCCCTGCTGCAGTGCATAAAGAGCTGCACATTCATACCCATCAAACGCTTGGTTTGTGCAATCAGGCTTGCAAAGGCCAGCCACCTATTTCAAAGTACGGGGAGGACTGTATCCAAAGCACTGTTTCCTGCCTAACAGGTAATTGGCACTGTCAGTGCTCAGTCATTTGCTAAGTGATGTGATATTATCCATAGACATAAGCCACCTTTGGGGGCTTCTTCAGGGATGGAAAGGTGGTGTATCAAGATAAATATGGACCTGATACAGCATGGATCACTCCTCTCATCAGTCTAAACATACAGCACCTTTTTTCTTTTCATTTAAAAGCCTGATCCGGTTTATAGCAGAGTGGATGGTTTACATACAGAAGACCCCTGGTTCGTTCATCTGGCAACTCTGGTTGGAAGTATCTCGGATAGCAAGATAGGAATGATGCCTTGGCGAGCACCTGCTCATTGGTATTGCCAGTATTGGCTAGATGGACTGACGGACCAACTCACTACAAAAGGGGCATCTGAACTCATAAACAATTATCGAGGGATCTCTATTAGTATCGTACAGGGTAGAGTTCTACCTATTTTTATTTTTATAAAGGCTGTATGATCCCCAATAAGTTTGACAAAACTAAGTTTGCACAAAGCATGATGGGTTTAAGAAATCACAGTAATGTGCTAAACATCAGTATCTGGGCAACATGCTCCTGTTGGAAGAGAGAACGCCCTTCTACCATTGCCTTGCAGTCCCAGTAAGCATTTCTCATGAACACAATGTGTGCACTAGATTCTGAGCTTTGAAACCCTTCTTGAGAGTGTGGCTAGACTAGTTGTACATTTCTGACGAGAAGTACTGAAACTTAATAAGCAGAGAGATGACTTGCAAATATCCTCTTTGTTTGGGCTTCGTTGTTGTGTGCTTTACTGCAGTGTTTCTCAAACTTTGGGTCAGGACCCAATTAGTGGGTCGTGCAAAGCTGAGAGTAGCCAGTGTGGAAGCTGCAGACCTTTCTCTTGCTATATTCCTTTTGTGAGTGTTAACAGTTTGAATTTTCAAGTGAGGGTTTTTAAAGAATTGTTTTTAGTTCAATGCTTTTATAGTATTTTGTCCTAATCTTGCTTTCTGACAGGTAAATTTCATGGCTGTGTATACCTGTATACTTCAAGGTATACTTCAATTGCTGCAGCCCAAGAATGCCAGTTCGTATTCCAGGAGTGTCATTTGATTACATCACAATTATGGCATTTTCTGCTTGATTATGTCACTTCCAGCCACAACATCAAATCCGGGGAAGTGTCATTCCAAAAACTGGGCCCTGGTGCAAAACATTTGAGAACCACTGCTATACAGTATTGATACTCTTTTAAAATGCATCTTCTGCATGAAGTGCTCAAACTCTACCCTAATTGCAATTTTACAATATTTATTTTTTACAACATGTTGGTATAAACAGTCCTGATACGATATTTTTAGCACCTCAGGCCACTGATATTTCTGGCTTGGAGAAATACAGAAGCTCTGTGAACAAGCTTACCAACGCTAAGGGTTCAATCCTATCCAACTTTCTGGTGCTGATGCAGTTGCAATGCAGCCCCAAGGTAAGTGAATAAATGTTCACGGCCTCTCAGCCGCACTGTGAGGGTGAAAGCGGAGCTCCAAGGGTGAAGGACCGAGGCCCACCAGAGAAGGTAGGGTGACAGTTGGCTCATTCCCTCTTCAATCCCTCTGTCTTCTGCCGTGCCGAAGCGAGGGAGAACTCACACAGACCAATATGATCAATAATAAAGTTCTGGTTTATTGTTGAATACAGACTCATATTTATGGCTCAGTTTCCCAAGGCATTCGTTCATTAATTAACCCATCAGAAGGCTGCATTGATTAGCTCAGGAAGTATCGGCAAACAAGCCTTTCCGCGCTTTGACAGGCTTAAGGTTAACCGGCTTAGCGAAAGCAAATACGCGTATCTAGGTTAATGGGTTACTAGCGCAGGATGTTTATTTTCCCGATCTTCTCGCTCTGTGTTGCAAGGGGTCAGCCGGTCACCGTGGCATCTTGCTCTGGTTCACCTTGTCCCGATCCCATAGTCCTTAGCAAAACCCACTCTCTCCACAATATCCAACATCTCCCCCTCTTCTTTTGAACAGCTGCTCGGAAGTTTTAAAGGCAACATTTTGGATACATTGAAAACAGCAAGGTCCAAACAAACACATTAAAATACATATAGCTACTACCGTCAGTACAGGTTGAAACACGTGTAGCAACCAGGCTGGCCATCCCAGTGAGTGGAACCAGTCTGCCACGGGGTCAGCCTGGATCCGGATTTTTTGTAAGTTCTGCGTTAATTTCTTGAGTTTGCTGACAACAGAATCTGAGTGATCAGAAAGGTTAAAACAACACAGACCCTCCAGTTTTTGCAATTGAATAATCAGTAGCAGCCCTCAGTAGCAGCCTTGTTCTGTAAAACTGCTTGGTGTACTCCCCTGACATTTATGGCTATTTCTGCTACAATGCTAGTAGTTATATTTATTTGATTTTTAGCCCAGCACGCCAGCCGGCGTATCTGGTTTGCGTTAATTCCTGCTTGTCTCCTGCAGGAATACCAAGCAGCGCTCTTTCTCACGTTATTAACTACCTAGTTTACGATATACATGGCTTTTGCCACCACCCAACTCCCCCTTTTTTTCTAAAAGGAGGGAAATATATTTATTACAAAAGTTAGGAGTTGCACAAAGCTGACCCACTGACCCTGGGTCAGTGGAAGGGATGTGCCCAAACTGGATTTAACGGAAGGGATTTGACTAATCATTCAGCAATAGAATGAGTGCGAGACTGAAGGAGATTTTTTAGTTGCATTTGGAGAGGGGGAAGATTTCCCCCCCCCCTAGTTTTGTGATAGCCTAAGATGTTTAGTTTTTATTTCGCTTAACTTGGAGGTGCCCTTTTAGACACTTGGGAAAGAAAATGGACTGCAGCCATCGTCTGTTTTAAATTATTTTTAGCTAGGGAATAGGAGGGATTTTCATTAAGACCGGGTCGCTTAGTCACGTTCGGTGTGCTAAGTGAGCAACAGCAGCAAGCTGTTAGGTCCAAGATAGCCTCCTTAAGATCAGCTGTAGGAAAATGTGGGCATAGCAGCAGCAGTGTTTTATTTTTTCTAAGATGTTTGGCACACACAATTTTCTTGAGCACCTACCTATTTAGGCCGGGCAACAACCAAATTGAAGAACTGAGAATCACATATCAGTTACTACATAAAAGGTGGCATGAGACCTTTGCTATTCAGAAAGAGAATTTTTCCATTTGATGCAGGCTCTTTGCCATCCACAGATGGACAGATGGCAAACCGATGCCCAGTGCGCATTTCTGTACTTGACCCACAGGAATGTTCTATGATAAACATGAGAAGGTGATTAGCACTGGCCTTGAGCTCCCCAATGAAAAGAAAATGGTTTTGTTTGGGGTGTTTTTGCCCTGAGCCACTGCCGTATGCTGGTCTTTACCCAGAATTTTTTAAAAAAGGCTCATGAAAAAGGACCCCACAGGATCTCACAGGAAATGCCTGATTTGTGGAGGTTAAGAGCTAGTTAAGATGATGACATTAAACACCCGGGGCAGGAGGATTACACTGGGGCAAAAAATTAAGAAAAAGGTGTGCAGTTTTCTCTCCATTATTTATCAGTCACCAGATGAAAAGGAGTAACTTCGTAGGAAAAAATAGCACCAGAGCACACTGACGTGTGAGGGGAACTGCTTATCTTACTGCAAAAACTCAGGACACTTCACAGATTCCATTCAAGAGCGGAAGTAGTTTTACTCTTAGTGTTTGCCATTGTTCTTTACTGCTTAATAGCTGAAGCATTTTCATGATTTCTGCGTGCACAAGTGTAGCTACAAAACATTGACAGACAATTGCACATTTAATTTAGAATACCCTTTAAAGATTATATGGTTTTCTTTTGGCAAGGCTTAAAATTGCACTTTGATGGACACCAGCGTTTAAACTTATCCTAAAAATTTTCTAAGAATACAGCAAGTAGTGCATAGAAACAAAAATAAAACGGTATACCATGGTACTAGGAATGAGCTCAAAAATAAAAGAAATGTTGCAACAATATTACAGGAAAGAGATAGTAAGCAGAGAAGCAGAAAAGAAGTTTGGACACAGAGGTGTGCCCACACACACCTGGATTTCTTTTAGGTGTGCTTACATACACATGTAGGACAGACAAGACATACAGCGCGCATTTTGACTTTACATGACAAACACGTAACATTTAACACTGGACAGCCTTTGCAGAGAATTCATTACTTGCTTTCCGTGGTGTCAGAAGAAGGAATTGCCCTTTTAAACGGTCCGTCTCTCTTTCTTTGCGTTTGATTTGCGTCTTCCCTGTGTGTGCGTGTGTTTGATCTGCATTTGGGAGACTAGCAGCGGGGAGGGCGGTGATGTGCCTTTCGCTGCTGTTGGCATTTGTATTTTTGGGCTGCGTTTGTGGAGCGCTCGCTGTCTTTCGGCTGTGAGCCGCGTTAGATCGCTCGCGGGGCTGCTTTGCTTTCTTACTATCTTGCTTGCCGTTGCAGATGCTTTTCTCGCTGAGCACGCGATTCTGGAGCCGCCATCTATCGCTCAGCCATCTTCCCCCGGTTCCGGCTTGACTGGCGGGGGGCGGGCGGGCGGCGGGCAGACGCGGTGCGCGGTGGCTTGGCCGGTGACTGGCCAGGTTGGCGAGCGGCCGGAGCGCCCGGCTGGCCCTGCGCGGTGCTGGGGGCTGGCTTGGAGCTGCTGGGCGCCTGCTCCTTGCTTTGAGCGCGCCCGCCTGCCCGCCCCGACTCCGGGCTCTGCTTCGGGTTTTCCTGTGCGCCGCCGCTTGTAGGACTTCATAGGCTTTCTTCTTATTTTTTTTCCATTGTGACAAATCCGGGTAAGTTTTGCCTGGGATATTCTTGTTCATGGGCAAAGGAGCATCGACGGGATCAGGTGGGGCCGGGGGATTAGCGAAGGGGGCTTCCTCAGGGACTGGGCTTGTATACGGAGGGAAGCTGTCAGTGGGACCCCCCAAGGCCGTCTTTTTAGCTTCGGAAAGGGGATACATTTCAACCTCCTTAGATGGCGCCCCTGATGCTGTCAATCCTGTATCTTTACCCTCCTCCTTTTCAGCAATTCCCAACGCCTGCCTTATTGCCCGTTTGGCTTCCACTTCTCCATGTAACTTAGGCATAATTTTAGTCATTGTCCTGTAAATGGGGGCTAATCGCTGTGCCTCAGCACTCTTGTTCTGTACTGAGTCCCACAAATCCGCCCCAATGTTCTTCCAAGTTGGTAGCAAAAAGACGTTATTCAAGTCCTTAAAATGACCCCGCCTTCGAGCCCATTGACATATGGCGCTCGCATCTTTTTCCTTTAATTTGCAATCATACTTCGGGGCCAATTCACACAACCGGAGCCCTTCCGTCTCCGAAGCCGATACGGCTATTCCCATCCCGCTTCCTTGATCCGACCGTCACCCTTTGGACTTTGTCGACCAGTCTCCTTTTTTTATCCTGACTCACCAGCCAGCGTGGCCACTTCTCCGTTTCCGCCTCTCTCGGGCGCCCGGGGGATCCTTTGGCTCGTTTCCTTTTGGCTGTCCGCAGCGATCCTACCCCGTCCGGGATGCTAACCTCGCACCTGTCCGCTGATTATTTCTAATCGCGTCGGGGTCACCATTTGCCGTGCCGAAGCGAGGGAGAACTCACACAGACCAATATGATCAATAATAAAGTTCTGGTTTATTGTTGAATACAGACTCATATTTATGGCTCAGTTTCCCAAGGCATTCGTTCATTAATTAACCCATCAGAAGGCTGCATTGATTAGCTCAGGAAGTATCGGCAAACAAGCCTTTCCGCGCTTTGACAGGCTTAAGGTTAACCGGCTTAGCGAAAGCAAATACGCGTATCTAGGTTAATGGGTTACTAGCGCAGGATGTTTATTTTCCCGATCTTCTCGCTCTGTGTTGCAAGGGGTCAGCCGGTCACCGTGGCATCTTGCTCTGGTTCACCTTGTCCCGATCCCATAGTCCTTAGCAAAACCCACTCTCTCCACAATATCCAACAGTCTTCTTCATTTTTTTTTAAGAGCAATGCTGTCAACGACTAATCTGTACCTGAGGCCAGATTAGAATGGGAAATGGAAGGAGCTGTCCCCTCAGGAGACAAAATTTTGTCACCTGACCTGCCTGTCCTGAGAGGAGGAGCTTCCCCATTGCTGAGCCTGCAAGGAGATCCCACTGAGAAAGGGAATTCACAGGTAAGTTCAAATCTCCCTGTTCCCTTACTTTGAAGAGGCCTCTATGACGGCCTTATCACCACAGAATGCCACAAACACCCCATTAGGCTGGCTACACCAGAGGTAGAAAATTGGCTAGGATTTGGCCCTAACTGCCTAGCTTGAGAAACAGTGTAACCAGACTAAGCACAATATACAGTAATCAGTCATATTCTTCTGTTGCATCCCTATGCAGCCATGGCAATAGGATTGCCAACAATTCAACTTGGATTTGTATCCATGCTTTGAAATAACAGGTGAGGTTTTATTTCCATGCTGTGAAATCTTCAGCCTTGAGTGTATTCTGATAGTTGCTGATTTTTAGGTGCTGATGTAAGGGTTTTTTTAAAAAAAAAAATACGTAAAAATAAAAGCCTTGGATTTCACAAACCCTGTTTGAACTGGTCTTTTCTTAAGACCAGTGATGCTTAACCATAGTTCGCTGAGCTATATTCTCATGTTCTCTTTGCACCTTCAATACCTGACTTTGACAATGAGCACAATGATAGATCCGAGAGCATTGTTGGCCTGCAAACCAGAATAATCAAAGGAAATCAGTGCCCCTTAGTGATCTTTGCCACCTCTGGAGTTGCTTGGACTCATTGTTTTGAATCTACTTCCTTTGGCTCAACTGCAATGCAAAGTAAATGCCATGGCTCCAGGGTCTGAATAAGTCTGTTGGACAGGGACTGCAATATTTCTGTATTCTGTACATTGCCAAGCACACCACTGATGCTAATTAAATGTTAAATATCAGTAGTTAAAAAGGAGAGCGTAGGATCTAATCATACTGAGGGTACAATAATTCAGCTTTCTGTATTCACTTCCCAAGATCACAACATCTTCCAATGACACTTATGGGTCAGATGATAAATATCAGTCTGAATATTATTAGTATAAGAGCAAAGAGATAAAAAGGATAGAAAATGAGGTCCATTGAAGATGTATCACACTGATTGATATGTTTTCTGAAGGTGGTCCTAATGCTTCAGGTTTTTGCTTCTTAAGCTATTGCAATGATTGCAGCAAATTAAATTGCATTAGCTGTCAGGAATTCTATGCCACTAGAAAGAGAATTTTTCAGCTTCTCTCAGCACCCATTGAAATGTCTAATTTGGTACAGTCAGAAAGCTTTTAATGACACTGGGGCAAAACATTCTGGAGATCTTTTTAATCCTCTCCATAAAGATTTGGCCACCTCCCTCTTCTTAATAATTTCTTTATTGCATGCTGTAGAGGCAGACTAAATGAGGTTTTTATAAGTATTCCAAGAGAAAATAGAATCCTCCATTTCTCCAGATGTTTCCCTTCATCATCCTGGCTGTCGACGCTTGCACTCTCCAGGCTCTTGCAGCCAACTGCAAAACAAGGTTCCCAAGATGTTATCAGTTTTTCCCAACTGCCTTCTCCATTCTCCTCCGCAGAGATATGCCAGCATTTTCTCACAGAGTGCAATCCTAACCTGGAGTTAGGCCAGCAAAGTTTGACTGGCACAAGGGCCACCGTAAAGTATGCTTGGAATCAGAGAGGCCAACACTCAGACAGGTGCCACTCTCCCTGACTCCAAGAGTGGTCCAAATGTGCTTTAGGGTAGCCCTAGTGCTGGCCAAACTTTCCTGGTCTAACCATACCAGCCTAACTCCAGGTTAGAATTGCGCCTACAGTCTCTCTGGGCCCAATCCTACCCAACTGTCCAATACTGATGCAGCTTCCACGCAGCAACGAAGTAAGGGAACAAATGACCTCCATGAGTTCACCACCACCACAGAATGCAGAACACAGCACATTGGGATGGCTACACCAGTGCTGGAAAATTGGATAGGATTTGGCCCTCAGTCTCTCTCCCAAGCAGCTGATCCTGCTCAGCTTTTTCAGGCAAGGCAACAGCTCAACCTCTAGACTACACCGGCTGCTTTTATTAGTTGGGTTACATTGCTAGAACTAGGAACCCAACTAGGAACATTCCTAGAACAACTGGATAAGAAGTTACTAATGTTTAAGGCAGCCATCCTTGCCACATGCCATATCAACTAGCATTTTTGACCACAGATAATTATCAATATACAGCAAGTTCTATTGCCAGTGCTAGAGCCATAGGACACCATGACACTCTGGGGAAGTTAATTTAGTGCCACCGCTAAAAAGGAGATACCTGTGGCCATTACCTGCATCTCTAAGAAGGTGGAGCACAAGAAGATGGTCTCAATATTTGAGCTGGTTCATAATAGTATATCTAGGTCATATCTTTTAAAGGTGATATCTTTTAAAGACAGCAACAAGCACATTGAATTGTGCTCAGAAACAGACCAGTAGCTAATAAAGCCACTCTATGGCACCAACTCACAACCTTTGAGGACTCAAAACTCATAGATATAAAAAACTATGTAAGTTTTCATTTTTGGCCTGTTCTCCAGTGTTTAAACACACAAGAGAGTTGGAAGCCAGTTTTGCATAATGATACCTTATATTTGAGTGTGGGACCCAGGGCCATATTAACCTAGGCTGTCAGGTATTTGGGTGCATCTCTGGCACTTCCAGGCCTCCAGCACTTTTGGACCCCTCTGGTACTAACCCAGTCTGGGTTAATATGGCCCTGGACTGCCTCCAAAAAGAAAAAGGAGGGTGTTAACAAATAACTTTGTTACTTTCGCGCTCCTCTCCTTACCCAACTCCCTCTGCTTCTCCCGGTGCTGTGGGCTGGGCCAGGTCTTTGCCAGAGCACCACATCACTACTGCTCAGCTCCCTGCAGCTTTGTGCCCCAACATCAGGGTAGGTTAGCAAGAACTTTGATGGACCCCTAGTCCTGCGGGCCCCTAGGCTTAGGCCTAGTCAGCCTTATGAAGAATACAGCCCTGGTGAGACCCTCAAGTTCAAAGCTGCAAATAATCTAGACTAGAATCTGAATCACAGGCATCTGTTTATTTTAGCCCTTCCGCTTTCCATATTAACATTTGAGAAATTTCACTTGGTTAAAAGTTACATGTAAAGAGAGTAGATTAATGGTAATAACGGAAACAAACACCCCCTCAAACTACCTTAACAAATCCAGAAGACATGAAATCATCTAGAAATAACCAGCCACACACAGTGCTTGCATGACTCTGTAGAAATGCTGTCTCCCATCAGTCACTGTGATGTGCAGGGTCATCTGAATCCACCTCCATGTTATGTTCAGATTGGGTATTGTTGATTAAGGCAGAAGTACATTACTAACAAAGCCACAGAGGTAAAGATCAAGGGTGGTCTTAGCTGATTAAAAAATCAGTTCCACTGTACAGTTCAATCAGTCTTGCTCATGGCAGTGGGAATAGGTTTATTAAAACTGGCAGAGATTCCTGGAGCAGGGAGCCAGAAAGGTCAGCCCCACAACACCAATTGGATAGCAGTTTGGCTCTATCTCTGAAAGACGTTTAAGTAATTATGTTAAGCCTCAGGTCATAAGTGGTTAGTTGCACAACATTTTCCTGGTCTCCCTTTCTTAAAGGGGTTGAGCAACAGGAGACTTCAAAATGTAAGGCATACAGCTCTCTACCCGATGCCTTTCCTCTTATCTCCTCTCCTCTCTCTTTCCCCCTGATTCTCCAAGTACGCAAACCTCTTTCCGTCAGCTCTGAACAGTCACATTGAGTCTACTATACTGTGAGGTCTCACACCCATACAAAGCGAATAGATCTAGTGGGAGCAGCCCATCCAATAAACAATGTGCAGATCATCATCAGCAGATTGCAAGTGGGCGAGAGGATGGTGGATTCAGGGTACCTTTCAGCCTGTCTGCCGCAATGGCCATTGCCACCACCATAATTTCCCTCCTGCCTACTATGGCTGCAGCCCACACTTTCAACCCCCTAAAAGCAAACAGAAATTGGGTTTCCAGCCCCTTACCTTGCTCCAGGCACAGTCTCTTCAAACACAGAAGGGCAGGACCTCTGGTTTGATTTACAAGGATGGCGCAAATGAAGAAACTCCTTCACCCATCACTGCCCATCAGTGCACACACACAACATATTGTGGCTGCCGGCAAGGCTTGTGGGCAGAAATGCCAGACATCCCATACTTCTGTATTTGAAGAAACCATGCCTGGAGCAGGTAAAGAGGCAGATGATCCCATTTGAAGAAGCCATATGAGGAGCGTGGTAAAAGGCTGCTTAAGAACGTAAGAGGAGCCCTGCTGGATCAGGCCAAGGCCCATCTAGTCTTGTTTCCTGTATTTCACAGTGGCCCACCAGATATCTCAGGGAGCACACAAGACAACAAGATGCAGGCATCTTGTTGCCAGTCCCCAGTATCTGGCATTGTGAAGTAACCCACTTCTAATGTAAGGAGGTTGCACCACCCATCATGGCCTATGGCCCATGATGGACTTTTCTTTCAGAAATCTGTCCAATCCCTTTTAAAGGCACCTAGGCCAGATGCCATCACCATCTCCTGCGGAAAGGAGTTCCACAGATTAATTACCCGCTGGGTAAAAAAGTATTTCCTTTTACCTGTTTTAACTCTCCCAACACTCAATTTTTAGCAGATGTCCCCTGGTTCTGGTGTTGTGAGAGAGGGAAAAGAATATCTCTCTACCGACTCTATCCCTTCCATGCATAATTTTGTATGTCTCAATCATGTGCCCCCCTTTTTTTCCAGACTGAAGAGCCCCAAATGGTGCAGTCTTTCTCACTCTCTTCTGCACCTTTTCCAGCTCCACTATGTCCTTGTTGTTGTTGTTGTTGTTGTTTGTTGTAACTGTGCAGAGAAGGCGGATGCAAGGTGGCATCAGGCAGTGTTTCGGGTTATGGGGACTCCCTGTTCCAAAATCTAGGACTGGTACAGCCAACAGGGATGCACATGCTTGTGAATGGTAAGAAAAGCATTTTTCCTTTGAAACCTTTTTACTTTGCTCCTGTTTTATTGTTGGCTGCAAACTAGTGGGGTTGGTGGGGAGTAGTCAGAAAAAGAGTCTTCCACAGGATGACTCTGCTTTATCTAGACCCCATTTTCCAACCTATGTTGAAGATCACATCCCCTTTTTTAAAAATGTGCTTCAGGTGGGGCTATTGCCAGGACTGGCCCAAGCTCCGTCAGTTGCCAGAGGAAGTGTGCCAACTGCCATTTCCCCATGTTGCATCTTGTCATTCAGATGTTGCCTCTCAATCTCGCCAAACACAAGCTGTAGCCTCGGTTGCTCCTCACTGCCTTCCTTCCATTCTCTGAACTCAGAAAGGAAGGGGGCAATGGAGTAAAAGGAGAGTACGAGCAGTACCATCACTTTCTTCTCCTCTACCTGTCAAGGGGTAGGAGTAGGAGTAGCAGCAGAGGACAGGTGGTAGGTGCTCCCTGTCAGTCCATAGCCTGAGGCAACTGCCTCAGTTGGCCTCACAGACAGGCTGACACTGGCTCTAGGGGAGAAGA
Source organism: Lerista edwardsae (assembly GCA_029204185.1). Lineage (NCBI taxonomy): Eukaryota > Metazoa > Chordata > Lepidosauria > Squamata > Scincidae > Lerista > Lerista edwardsae. The sequence goes on from JAJKFI010000030.1 coordinate 1,351,271, forward strand.
GGAAGGCTGGAATGCTTAGCTCTTTCCCTGCAGGGTTTCAAATGTGTTGGGGCGGACCACTCAGGTACAATCTGATTGACTGGAAAAATTTATCTTGAATGCTGTTGCCACTCTCCCAGGGAGGGAGAAAATAAATCATGCATTTACATACTTAAAGTTCATGTTTAAAGGGAGTCAGGGATTTTTAAAAAAATTATGGATATGTATTCCTGGTCGTCCTCTCATTTTGCCCAGAAAGGCAGTGAAATATTACTGGGTTAATGTAGTTAAGACTACAGATTTAAAGATGTTTCTCAGCTTCTTTATGTAAGAATGACTGAGATAATGAATGATTCATCTGGCATTCAAGAGTTGTTCGCATAAACAAGAAGATACTACCAAGGGCAGTGCTCCCCAGTCCCAACCTATTTCAAATTCGGTTCACACGAAGTGAAGCATATACCTGCACAAACAGAGGAACACTTAACTCGATTTATTCCTCAGAGTCACAGCGATGGGATTCACAAACTGACAAGGGGAATGCTGGGCAGGACTTAGGCGGACTTCCACTTGAGTGGCAGCCCATCTGCAGCTGGCCTGGCCTGGGGGGGGCTCCCGCTCGCCACGGGGGACAGGTGAGGGTTGCGCCAGGTGCCTGGGCAAGCAGTGGTGGGGCGCGCTAACCAGGGGCAGCCCCCGCCCCCAAGGCCAGGACAGCTGCAGAACACTGTGGACGGGCAGCCAATCACGCGGAAGCCCCGCGTTAGTCCCGCCCAGCGTTCCCCTTGTCAATCTGTGAATCCCATCTCTGCCTTAACGGCAGAGTGGCAGTAGACTGTGAGAAAGAACTCGTGGCATAACTGTTTGTGTGCACAAACAATTGTGAGCGATTATAAATTCCATTAGCATACAGTACATTAATTCTCCAGCTAATAAATGGATTTCATGTTCATTTTCTTTTAAAAAAAAACACAACAGTCCTATCCTATCCTTGAGATACGCTAGCTCAGTGGTCTTCAACCTTTTTCGTGCCATGACCTCAATATCTAAATAAAGTATGAGACTGGGGACCCTGCTGTTGATTCCATCCCCTCCCAAGACCCTATCCTGGAGCCTCCTAGCCCACCCCAGTCCTCACACCCAGCACTGTTCACTGTAACAAAATATTCTTATTAGAAAGAACAGAAAAAGTTAACATGAAACCTGGCACTAGAGAAAGCCATTTTAGCACAATTGCTAAGAACCTGAGCAGGACTGGAACACCATCTCCTGGTGTCTGAAGGGATACATCAGATGCTCTAGCTAGCTGGTGGTGTTCTAGACCAGTGGTCTTCAACCTTTTTCATTCCCATAAGTTACCACAACCCCAAAACTGAGCTTTTGCAACCCCATTGGGATCCATCTTGTAGTTTCTAGTAGTGATGTGCAGGCAGAGCCTCACCAAAAAAAATCCCAAGCAAAAAGGAAGTTCCTTGCCTTTCCACACAGCTCCTTTCTTGTCTAGTACAGTTAGTAAGTGAAGCAGAGCAAACACACCCGTTACAATACACAGAGCAGCAGCCAATTCTCTGCAATCATAGCTGGCTTCCAATGGAAAAAAACAGCAGGATGCCTCTGTTAGCAATCTTCGGGGAGGCAGGAGGAAGACTTGCCTCCAGCAGGTTAGGCTGCAATCATGGGTGACTTCCAATCAAAAAACAGCAGGGTGGCTGGCAACAAATCAAAACACAAAAGGATTGGTCCACCAGCAAGCTCTGTAATGGCAGCAGGAAGAATCGTCGCAATTTTTTCTAAGCCATTCAAAAAGCAGGGAGCTTGTCCAGACAACCAGCATTCTAAAGCAGGGGTTTCCAAACCCCAGCCAGGAGGCTAGATGTGGCCCTCTGAAAGCCTCTATCCAGCCTGCGGCAAGCCTCTGGTTCCCTGTGAGCCTCTGGTTCTCCTAACCTTGCTGGCACAGGCAGCATCCTCCAAGCTGTGTTCTGGTTGTGTGCAGAGGGTATGCTGAGGGCCAGGGAGGATGTGTGCAGCCCCAAAATTGTCACTTCCTGATTTCCCCAAAGACCTGGAAGTGATGTTTTTAGGCCCTCTGGTGGCCTTAGACCACTTTCTGAGAGTCAGGGAGGCCACCCCGGTAAGGCTCCTGTTCTCTGTTGCCATGGTTTAGGATTGTTTAGGATTGGGCATGTTTAGGATTTCACTCTCCAAGAGAAAATTATAGACAGCCACCAAGGGCAGCAAGTTGGAAGTTGTGTGCTTCATAAGCTTTCCCTGATCCCCAAATACAGTTACGCCACAGTGGGGTGGCTTGCAGTTCTTGTCTTACTACAAAGAGATGTAATAAAGTATGTGAATATTCCAGAGACTACACTGCAATTACTCCATTTCAGCATACAAAAGATCCAGCCACCTCTAAAAAGCAGGCACTTCTTCTCACCCCGTAACTTGGAGAGAATTCTCCAAAGCCTTGTGAAGAACAGATAATCGTCAGCCCTCCTCCCCTGGAAACTGCATTGCAGTACTGATAAATCTGAAAAAGCACATCAGCTCCCCTCTCCCCCTCCTGCCTGAGTTAATCACATGGTCATTTACACTTTTCCAATCTCTGTATCTAAATGAGAATCAGTACAAGCTAGCCAGGAAGAAGAGGCAGCTGCAACTAGAAACTGTCCTTGAGCAGGAAACATACCTGTAGGGGGGGGTGGAATAATTTTCTATCTCTTACCTCTGTTGCCGAAAATCGGCTTGAAACGGTTTTTATTGCGGGGAAAATATTTAAAAAGGCAAACAACCAAACAAGAGAGTATGAGGATCATGTTTATTACACCTGCGCAGGAGGTACCCTCTCCCTGGAAAGGCAGTGAAATTGGCAAAAAAATACAGATTGCAAACATTTTTATACCCCCCCCCCCTTAGGCTGGGGCCTGAGAAGCTCTATGTTGATTGGGCCTTGAGAATATGCTGTGACCATTTTGATAAGGAAGGAAACAAGGAAGCTCTGCTAGCTCTGCTTGAACCAGTTCTCTATCTATGGTGAGAGTTAGTAGCCCTGGATTGGAGAAAGTTACACGGGGGCAATTGAGTGAGAACAATGAGAGCAAAGAGGGAAACAAGTTACATACTTTAGCAACTTTAGACAAGAGATCTTAAACCAGTGATGTCATTCAGGGGGAACGGACCAGAACGGGCGTTCTGGATCCTAATGGGCTCTGTGGCTGGTTCTGGGTTCCCGACAAGTGCCAATCAAAAGTGAGTTCCTGTTCCTAAATCATTTGAATGACACCATTTCCTTAAACACACTTTGGTACGTTGGCAACACCTCCAGCCACAGTGCGCCTTGCAAGTGGCCCCTCCCACTCACCACTGGAGCCATTCCAGGCAGCAATAGCAGCGCACTGCCCAGAATGATCCGATGGTGAGTGGCAGGGGCCCCTTACACAGTGCACTGCAGCACCTGTGTTGCCATCAAACCAAAGTGCAGCCATCTTGAGTCTTTTGCTCAAAGTCTCTTGCCTAAAGTTGCTGAAGTACATAACTTGTTTCCCTCTTTGCTCTCATTGCCCCCACCTGCAACCTTCTCCATCCAGTACAGCTAGCTCTGCACAATAGATAGGGAACTGGCTAAAGCCAGCAGAGCTTCCTCCCTTATCAGAATGGCCACAGCATATTCTCAAGGTTCAATTGACACAGGGCTTCTCATGTCCCAGCCTCTGGGGGAAAAGTGTTGAAAAAGACTATACCTGCCTTTATCCATTGTCAATCTTATCACCACTACTGCACTATTCAAATGCAGACTCCCTTCCGCCCACTCCAGAGTGGCCTTTTATCAAGATGATTGGGTCAAGGTGGGGAGGGGAAGATTCTAACTCTTAAGGTTTGCATCTTCCTGTGTAAGTACTTATCACATTGATAACTGTTGTATCAAGCAATCAACTGTGTCAAGCACTTGTGGCTAAATTTGTCTGGTTTAAATGTCTCCTTTCTGCTTTGGTGTAAATATCTCCTTCCTGTTTAAATGTGCCAACCCTATTGTAATCTTATCTTAATATTGGTGCCACTGTTGCTACTAAATGAATTTGACCACCCTTTGTAATCACTTCTCCTTCCCCTTCCCTGACCCTTGGTTGGGGTCACACTGGAGGGGAGGGGGAGCAGCAGCAAAGAAGGACCACCAATCAGATGTTCCACATCACCAAAATTGTCAATAGCAAGTGGCCAGTGTTTTTATCTGTTGTTGTCAATTCCACATTTGCATGTTCAGCTGTATAACTGACCAAGTCAAAATGTACAAATTGCACATGTTCTGTGGTCTCCTTGGAGGCGTATTGCATTTGTATCCGTTTTACTGATGTCCTACACATAAGTAAAATGTATTTCTCTTTCTGCAACATCATAGTCCAGCTGGCATTCTTTTCGTTAACGTTAAACTTGGTAAGTTATAGCAGGGGTCCCGTGGGGGATCGGTGGGCTTGGAGGTTTTGTGGACCTCAGCAGGAACGGGAACACAAGCTGGGAAAAATGGACCTCTCAATCTTTGGGAGTCCCATCTCACCACTTAAAGAGACAGAGAAATCGCCTCCTAGGCTTGATTTCCTCCCATTTCAGTCTGCTTGCATTCTCCAAAAAGCACATTATTGCAGATGCCCATATTATATCAGATTCATTGAGACAATTTGCCCCCATATCCCCACAATTCACCACTGAGCTGCATACACTTAAAGAGCTTTTATTATTAATACAAACATACAGAATCTTCTAATCAGTTCCACTAACTTTACATAAGGCCACCATAAGAGAGCTTTCAACCAATGGAACAAAATTAGTCAAGACAGCAAAGAAAATAACAATAAACATCTAAATATCTAGACTTGTCTCCTTACTGTACTCTTGGATTAGCTGCAATGGAACAACACTCACTCTCTCTGCCACAGCTCACTGACTTAAATACTCTTCTTCACTTCTGCAGACATTTCTCAGTTCCAAATTTGAGAATGTAACCTTAGAATCTTGTTTACTCTCCCAAAGTCCCCAATTCTTCTGATCACTTATAGCAGTGGTTCTCAACCTTTTTAGACCAGGACCCAGTTTTTAGAACAGCACTAGTCGGGACCCACCAAAAGTGATGTCATTAATCTGGGAGTGGTGTCATAGCCAGAAGTGACATAGTCAAGCAGGAAGTGCCATTATTGTGACATAATCAAATGGCACTCCTGGAATGCAAACTAGCATTCTTGGACTACAGCAATTGCACAACTATGGAACATCCTTGACAGAAAGCAAGACTAGGACAAAATATTATGTAAAACGTTCTCTCTCTCTCTCTCTCTCTCTCTCTCTCTCTCTCTGTGTGTGTGTGTGTGTGTGTGTGTGCGTGCGTGCGTGTGCGCGCGCGCGAAGTCAATAAAAGCTCCATACATACAGGGGACTGAGTTTCAAGGAATTGGCTTGATGGCTGAGAATGAGTATCTTACTGTGTTTTTTTTTCCAAAAGTGGCACCCACAGGGGGTAAGGAATTGAATAAAAGAACAGGAATGTTCCTGAACAGCTGAAAATCCCTCTGGTGGTGGTCCACTGTCAGAAATAGAATGCTTAACTAGATGTTCAATGCAGCAGGGCTTCTCTTATGGTATCTTCAATTAGTCTTCACAAAGAGATGAAAGGCAATCCACCTGTGATACAGAATCCTACCTGAATTCAGAGACAGCCTTTGATTCAGATTCTGGTATTGGAGAGAGCCACACAAGATTCAGCTTAGCGATTGGACTATCTGGGGCATATGCCATGTTTGATTTGCCAGGGAAAAGCCAATTGACAAGACAGTTGTGTTCTGTTTACACTCTGGTACAACCATGTCCTGGCAGAGTCTGAGGTTTGCAGATTAGCATCACATATTCCCACATTGTCATTCCAGGCACTTGGGAGTTAGCCTTGGTTTCCCCCATGTGTGTTTGTGTTGGGTTGTCTATACAGTAATGATAGTGGGAAGAAAGTGGGGAAGCAAATTAATCAACAAAAGCACCCTGTTGTATTGGAAAAGATAGGAGATACCCCGAGGATAGGGAGTGGTATCAGAAAAGGCCCCTTGTCCCAGATAAACCAGGGATTATAGGGTTAATCCCAGAAGGTAGTTGCAAGCCTCGCACAGGTGCAGATGGGCTTGGCTGATGAATTAAAGCCAGCAAACTCAGTATAAAGCTAGAGGCAGCAGAGGGAGAAAGGGAGCTGGGATGAGACCTGGGAAGGTCCTAGTAAGGGAAGCTATGTAGGTACCGGAGGATGGTACCTTGGTAAGGCGCTTGGCAGGTACTGGAGGATGGTACCTGGGATACAGTGCTGGATGGACGGATTGCTGGCCTAAAGGACTGCTGGAAGGACTGAAGACAGGACTGTGGGACTGGCTAAAGGCTAAGGATGGGATTTGGCAGAACACCTGTTCTATGGTTAAAAAAATCCTGCCACCCATCTAGTTGCTGTCAATAAAACATACACAGGCACAGAGGCTTGTTTAAGATTTCAAAAGAAATAATGTACTCATAGTTGTATACATGTATTTCAGAGGCCCTCTACTACTTTGGAAAAAAGAACTCCAGAGCTGTCCCCTTTGCGGGGAAGTGTGATGATCCGGAATGATCATCAGTACCGGAATGATCTGGAGAGGATGAGGAAATGTGAGAAGGGGGTGGGAGAGGAATGAAATAGTGTTAAGGCCCTCACCTCCTGCCAGAACCATAGAGAGACAGGTACATGGTCTCAGGTGAGTGGACATTACAGAGTCCTGTAGGTGGCGTTGCATCCAAATTCCAAAAATGATGACAACCCTACAACACAGGTTCCAGTCAAGGATTGAATAAAGAGCCATTGGTTTCAGATGCTTACCTTTGATTGGATGATATCCATTTTCTGTATCTTTTGTGTACGCTTCAGACTTACGCTCAGAGCAGTTTACTTTCAAGGGATAAGCTATTTGTTACACTAGAAGATCCATTATCTAATGGTTTTTATTTCTTGAATTTATTTATTTACATACACAATGGAGCTTCAGCTAAAGGGGAAGGCTGGCTGCTTCTCTGATGGGCTGGTTGCATTTAACACTTTACTCCCTGCAATGTTCCAGATCTAAATTGCCCCTGCAAAGTGTTGCACAAGGTAAAATACAACTGCCTGTCTTTCCCCCTTCATGGAGCAAACAGGAGATTGGGAGAACATCTTTACTGCATTTTTATTTATATTGCAAAAACAGCATAGAAGGAATGGATTAAAACCTCCCTTCATCATGCCACATTCCTAATCAAATTAGCATACACACACAGGGTTTGCATTTAAGCCATGTGCTACAGTTTTTAAAAGTTGGGAGATCAGTCATGGATCTCCTGACCAAAGACAATCCCGCAAATCCCTCAAAGGAGCCCAGCTGATGTGTTTCTGCCTGGGCCTTAATTTTCATGGGCATCCTCTCAGGGCAGGAGAATCTGCCTCGCTTCTGCACAAGATGAAATGGCCCAATCAGATGCAATGCAGTACCATGGCAGAATTAGCCATGGTCTCTGGAGGCTGCAAGATCAGAGCAGTAAATCATTCAGATCTGGGAAGGGAGAACTTGGGTTCGCTGGAGCTGTTAATTTAATGCATTAATTTCTTGGGAAATGCTAGCATGTTTCGATGTACAGGCTCAGACTGTGAGAACATTTGAAGTGATATTTTTTGAAATGGGTAATTTATTTTGCAGATCACTAGAAGCCTTGTCTAGTCTGTTGGCTTCCAAGCTATGGCGCACTTGCTTCATAGGCTTTCGAGTTTCTCTTCACAAGTTTCTCTTCACCCTTGATTTTGCTGACGTAAATCTAGCATTATGTTGTTGTGTTAAAAAGAAACAAATGACAAATTAAAGAAGACTATGTGTTTACCCTGCACACCAGTGGTCTTCAATCCTTTTTTGTGCCACAACACCAATATATACATAAATATATTTATTAAACTTTATTTAGTTTGAGACTGGGGACCCCACTGTCACTCCTGCCCCCTCCCAGGCCAGCCTAGTACAATTTCCAAGGACCTGAGCAGGACTGGGACACAATGTCCTGGTACCTGCAGGGGTACATCAGATGCCTCCCCCTTTACTTGGTGGTGCCCTTGTCTAGTAGTACTCAATTCTTTTCATTCCCATAAATTCCTGTGACCCCAAAACTGAGGCTTCGTGACCCCACTGGGGTCCCCACCCCAAGGTTGAAGAACACGGCTGTACACAACCTATGCAACCAGATTCCATTACTGACAGTAATTCCAAACCAGCACCACCCAGTTATGCAGGAGATCATTTTGCTGAACTAAATAACAACTGCAAAGAGTCGCTGCTTGCCCTACTTAGGCAGCTGCTTTACATAAAAAAGTAATTCAGATCTAGTTGAGTGAGTACTGAACAAGCAGCTAACCAAATAATAGACAGCAAAGGTCTGCAGCCTTGAAGTGAGGCTAGAAGTGTTCAGTTTGAAAATGCATATTCCTGCTTGGGAAGCATCAAGAGCAAAGATTCTGGAACACATTTTTGGCCAAGCCTTCTACCTCAATTGTCTTAATTCCTCCCCCACCTCCGCATTGGACCCTCTAGGTGCCTTTACTCAATTAGATGCTCAGATTTGGAATCTACTATCTGGAAAACAATTTTAAATAAGTCTACAAAAGTAAGCATGATCTAACTTTTTTATTTCATTCAAGACAGATATACATTATGCAGGGGCCCCTCTGCTTACACATGGTTATCAGAGTGCCCTCTTAACATCTTCCAGGAAAAGGAGGAAGAGAACATTTATGTAAAGGACAGAGGAATCACTGCCTAAAAGAACTGCAGCCTGAGCAATGACCATATAGATTGGCGGGCTTGAATGGCAAGTGTATAATAAAAGATGTCCGGTTAGCAATGGCGTCACTTTTGATCTGAGTCAACATAGAACCTGAACAAAAGCCCCCGAAACATCAAAAGTTAAATATTGCATCATAAAATGTGTTAACGCTCACTTGGGGAGTATGTTCTGCAAAAGAAGTAGGGCTGCACGTTGCTCTTCATGAGAGGTGCCATTTAGCATTAATGTAATCCACTAATATGGTTGCTGCATTTAGGGTCCACCAGGACTCAAGGGCAATGAAGTGCACACATCAAGACTGAAGTGTATATTATACAGCAGCGGTTCTCAAACGTTTTGCACTGGGTCCCACTTTTTAGAATGACAATCTGAACGGGACCCACCAGAAGTGATGTCATGGCTGAAAGTACCATCATTGTGATGCCAGAGCCTGCTGCTGAGCCTGAGAATGCAGGAATAAGTCGGGTTATTTCTCACCTGGTTTCTAATAGCAAAGTGACTCAGAAAGAAAAAAGTCAGTTTACATCCTTGACACAAGCAAATCAACCACACACACTCCTCCCCCTTTCTAGCATCCCATCTTTTCAATATGGCTGCCCTAGGTGCTTTGCAAATCACCTAAGAACCACTGATGGGTTCTTACCCACAGTTTGGGAACCTACAGAATATTCTGTGACTTCACAGTCCAGGCTACAGAAAAGACCCCACCCAGCAATACTGATAGAGAAATCAGGATGATGAACCTGTGTAACATGAAAGCTGTACAGCAGATTTTAACTGAGTTTGTGGAAGGGGAGCTTCATTAATCCTCTCCCACAACTTACTTTCACAATTTCATACTAATTTGCTCCTAAGTTGTTATTGTTGAGCACAACAACCAACATTGTTGGGCACTTGCTGAGGATCCGTTTTTCAGGATGGGGCCCATGATCAGTCCCTGAAACCTATTAGCTGTCCTGTTTTCCTCCTGCTTGTGGACGTTGCCTGTTGATTGGCTCTTGGAGTAAGTAAGCAGGGACAGGTGCAAGAAGGAGCAGCAGCCTTTCTTCACCTGTCCCTTGAGGCAGCCTTGTGGGTTGAACTCAGAAGAAAAGGGCAGTGGTGCCGGCAACTAGGAGGAGTTGGGGTGTGCGTGCCCTAAAGCTCTCTCCCCCTCCAAACCTGCAACCAGAACTGAGTGATTAAACTGATAGATTTCAGGTGTTTTCTTAATAACACGGGAAATGCTTATTAGGTATAGGCATTATTCTCTAATCTAATGTAGGCGTATCAGGCGAAGGGCAAATGCATTTCAAACCCTGCAAGGGGGG
>JAJKFI010000030.1:1361428-1399184 GCA_029204185.1 Lerista edwardsae
CTCTTCTAAACAGTGGTTAATAGGCACTTTGTCCCAGTTTGAATCTAGTAACCCTACTTTTAAATGTAGTTGGGCCCCTGAAAGAAGCATGGCATTTCTATTGAAAGTAGAAAACTCTGCTGGATGGCAGCATTTCATTCTAATCTAGATGATGTCTATTCTGTGCGACAGTGGTATTCCATCAGGAAGCCAGAAATATGCCTGTTGTTAGCTGAAACCCAGTCTAGTTTGCTTACACTATATTCTTGCTAAAAAGCTGCTATCTTATAATGTGTTTTCAATTTATTGCTGAGCCTGGGCCTTAAGAAAGGTGAACGTACTTGACAGAGATTTCTGACAGAAAGGGCAAATATTTTTGCTCTGTAATTAAAAAATGTATTCTGTACTTGAATGACAAGAAGTTATGCACTTTTTAAATTTATTTAGTGCATTTGTGCCCTGCTCTTCAGCCAATAAGGAATCCAGAGTGGCTTACATAAAATAACACATCAGGAATGAACAGAAAATAGTTGGCAGAAAAAGGAAGGCAGGGAGATATGCCTTTTTCATTTCTTTCCTCCTCTTCCTCACAGGACAGCTGATGGTGTTGTGGCCAATATGAAGGGCAGAGAGAGCTTTTCTTCTGCAGTGGAATATTTAGTTATTTAGAACAGGGGTGGCCAACCTTTCAACTGTAGGTCCCCGGGACTTTTAATAATTTTGTAGGGGACAGAATTTCAGCAGGGGCAGCTTATCATCTGTGAGATGACAAGCCTCACCTGCTGTAATTCCCTCTTCTACACAACTGTTAAATGTCCAGGAGCCCTACAGTCAAAAGGTTGGCCACCCCTGATTTAGAAGACTGAAATCAAATGAGAACACACTTATCAAAATATATTAATTTTCAGCATGGTTGTATTTGTTTTTATTAAAAATAATTAATGAAAACCTGGCACAAATTAATTTGCCATGCAGAAAAAGTACAATTTAACATTCAGAGACCTGAATGGCATTCTGGGATGAGAACTTTGTCGAACGTAACTGATTGCACTTCTGTAGAATTTAGCAGAATTGGAAGATGAAGCTACTTAGCTAAATTTCATAATGGCTAGTAAGCAAACTGTATTTACATTCTCCGTCACTCTTGAAACTACCTTAGTCTATGGACTTTCTGCCTGGCCTACATTGGTTGGTCTGCTCTGATGCTTGTTTTTGCAAGTGAAGATCTTTCAGCCACCCAGAATTGCCTTAACAGTTGCCCAGAATCCATTGCACCAGGGACCCACTTTTCTGGGCTGAAGGCTGTTGCTTGTGACTGCCTATGATTATGCCTGGAAATGTCTAGATGTGAGTTGACTTCAGTAATGCTCTTACCCTGCCCCCAGTGAGCTGTAAGCTGAAAAGGCAGAGCAAAGTCATCACAGTTCACAGGTGGTATGTTCACTGGCATAACGACTGATTCCTCCATGACTTCAGCCCATTGGTTGTGGGGGGGGGGGGGGGGGGGGTGCTGTGTGAAGTGAAATTTCCCCACCTTATTTGTCATTTCAGATGCTTTTAAGCACTGGTTGCTCAGAAAATAAGATTGACTTTTTCTGCAGTCTAGTAAAAAGGTGCCTGAGGGAGCACATGATTAAGACATACAAAATTATGCAGGGGGAGGATAGAGGGATGTATTTTTCCCTCTTTCACCACACCAGCACCAGGGGGTATCCACTAAAATTGAGTGTTGGGAAGGTTAGAACAGATAAAAGGAAATACTTTTTTTTACCCAGAGGGTAATTGGTGGAACTCCTTGCCACAGGAGAAGGTGATGGCATCTGGCCTAGGGACCTTTAAAATTGGACAGATTTCTGGAGGCAAAGTCCATCACAGGCTAAAGGCCATGATAGGTGGTGCAACCTCCTTATTTTAGAAGCAGGCTACCTCAGAATGCCAGATGCAAGGGAGTTACAACAGGATGTAGGCATCTTGTTGTCTTGTGTGCTCCCTGAGGCATCTGGTGGGCCACTGTGCGATACAGGAAGCTGGACTAGATAGACCTTTGGTCTGATCCAGCGGGGCTCTTCTTACATTCTTATGACTAGTGTGTGAAAGGCTAAAACAGCAATCATTCTTTTAAAACAAATTCCTTCCCATTAAGAAAAACCCCTGTTGAAGAAGTGGCTATACTAGTGCTACAATCCTTTTCTGGGAACAAGCCCCCAGAATACAACGGTACTTACGTCTGAGTAGATATGCAGGAGTGCACTGTAACTCTACTTTCTGCTAGGCCTCACTTTGTTGTTGTTCAGTCGCAAGTCGTGTCCGACTCTTCGCAACCCCATGGACCACAGCATGCCAGGCCTCCCTGTCCTAAACTAGCTTCTGGAGTTTGCCCAACTTCATGTTCATCGCTTCGGTGACACTATTTTTTCTAAAGAGTTCTCTTTAGAGGTGAAAGTACTTGAGCTTCAGTATTTGTCCTTCCAGGGAGCAATCAGGCTTGACTTCCTGTAGGATTGACTGATTCAATCTCCTTGCAGTCCAGGGGACTCTTAAGAGCCTTCTCCAACACCATAATTCAAAAGCATCTATTCTTTGGTGCTCTGCCTTTCTTATGGTCCAGCTCTCACAGCCATACATTGCTTCTGGGAAAACCATAGCTTTGACTATGCAAACCTTTGTTGGCAGGGTGATTGTCTCTGCTTTTTATTAAATTGTCTAGGTTTGCCATAGCTTTCCTCCCAAGAAGTAAACGTCTTTTAATTTCACTAGTTCTGCATTATTTTACCACAGTTTAGAAGAGGTATTTTATTTAAATAACATGATGTCCAACAAATGCTACAAAAATGTGAAGGGGAAGGTCATGTAAAAGCCCTCTGGGGAGGGGATAGGGATAGTGGGGGGGGAAACTGGAAGAGAAAATGGACGGAGAGGAATGAAATCATTTTGGGCTAGCATTGCCATGCATGAAGGGAGTGGAAGGAAAAAAATGTGAACATAATACAGGAAGGGATGGGGGAGAGGTGACTGGAAGGTGAAAAGGTGAGTGTGATTAGTGCTGATGAGCTAATGTCCCCTCAGATAACCAGACTTCTGTCTTCTGAGGAACCAGGCTCACATCACTCACTGGTAGGTGACTCTCTAACTTGTTATCTTAGTCAGCAAAACTGTTTTACCTTATGTTGTATTCTGCAAACATGGTGTTTGTTTCCAGTGCGTAAAATAGGTTTACGCTCTAAGCCTTACTGAATGCAATGGGCTTACTTATGAATAAAAGAAATCACAATGTTCTCAAACACTTCTATCTACAACACAGTGTTGTTCTGTATTATTACAGCTTTAAATGCTGGATGAACTGAGTACTTTGGTGTTGTGAAGTCCAGGCATGCAAGCTTTGTTCTGTTTCCTCTGTGCGTGGGTTGTGTTTGCACATTCACTGCTTCAGTAGTGGCGATGGCACATTTTGAAGAACTCCAGCGGGGGTGTCGCTGCCTGATCTTCTACCCCCACACTGCTAGCTTGGTGGCAGGGGCACTTTTAAATATGAGCAATACATGTATTTTTCTTCTAAAATTTCCTTGTTAGTCACTGATAAACTTCAGTTTATCAGCTAGTGTGATAAGAGTAAGCATTTAAGAAAAAAAATAGCATAAATCAGTGGTCAGGGAACAGGGGTAAATTACCCCAAATGGGGTAAAAATGAAATTCCTGGGGGTAATGGACGGTCATGCTGCCGAGACACAGCCGGGCATGCATATGAATCTATATGCATGCCCAGCTATGTCTTGGCAGTGCGACCGTCCATTACCCCCATTCCGGTTCTGTCGCTGGCTGGCTGGCTCCGTTTTGTTTTGTTTGTTTTGCTCCGCCCACTTTCGCCGGCCAGCAAAACGCACCCCAGACTGCTCTACGCCTGCTCTGCTTTTCACACCACGGCAGTTTAGAGCACGTGGACGCAGCAAGGAGAGCAGCAGAGCGGCGGCGCATTGGACCTGAGCAGCAGCAGAGCAGAGCGGCAGTGAAGAGGCAAGGCAGGGACGGCCTGGCATCGGAGGTGAGGGAAGGCACGCGTCTTTCCCCCCACCCCTGCCTCCGTTGCCCTGCCGGGCAAATAAAAAGCAATGGGTTCCAATATGTAATTTTTTTTCTTTTGTTCTGGCGGGGGGGGGGTTAACGTTGGCGTATCTAAATATATTTTGGGGTAAAAGGTAAAAAAGTTCCCTGATCCCTGGCATAAATACTTCTTAAATGGCATAGATGGTGACATTTTGCTTAGCAATTAGAAAATCAACTTCACAATTTAACTGCCTTATGATAGAAACATAGACAATACTTGCTGCAGCATACAATTCCCTCAGCCTAGGTCTTCACCCTTCATAATATCTCATGATGAAAAGGAAAATACTTTGCTGGGCTTTTTGAAACCACCTTCTTTGTATAATTCTCTACACATGTGGTGCACATGATTTCACCCTGAATGTGGCTACTGTGCTAAAATCAGTATCTGCATGTGGGGAATTGATTTTCAGCTGGGCCCATATAATAGATCTTGATATTTATCTTAAACATAGTTGGCAATCCCACTGAAACCAGCTGGATCCACTTCCTAGGAAGGTGAAGTCTAGCAATAGTCAAATAATGGATTTGTTTAATTCATCGTATGTTGGTAAAGTTGCTTTTTTGCTTTGCTTTCTTGTAAAGAATCATTGTAGTTTTTCAGTTTGCAGGTAAAAATAAAAATGAGGATGAATGAATGACTAGGGGAGCAATCCTAACCTGGAGTTAGGCTGGCATAATTAGGCCAGCAAAGTTTGACTGGCACAAGGGACACCATAAAGCATGTCTGGACCACTCTTGGAGTCAGGGAGGATGGTGCATGCCTTTCCGAGAGTGGTCCGAACATATTTTATGCTGTCCCTTGTGCTAGGCAGACCATTCTGGCCTAATTGATTGCACCCTGAATGAATGAATGAATGAATGAATGAATGAATGAATGAATGAAATCAGATCCAAAGACATTTTCTTTCCCATTCCCTACTCATTGGCATATATTTTAGATACATACTGTAATAGTGGACAGAATGTCCAACCATTTGAGATGTGTACTCTTGTTATGTTGTAAAATTCACAAAGACTTGCTATGGCAGCTAAGGGTTGTGCTATACTGTACTTTAAATATTGAGTGTCATTATAGCCAAGTTTCCTGTTCCCAACCACTGCCCCAGGAATCTCTTCAAAACTGTCCACAGTAGATCTGTCTCATGGAGGTATCTGTATGAGAAGAGCTTAAAAAAAGCTTTGACTCTTTAAAGTGCCCCATAGGTAGGAACAACACTGTCATATCCTGGAGCCATTTGGATTTGAGTGTGTAGTTCAAATGTGACAACAGCATGTATGTGTTCTTTCTGTACAAATACTTAACATGGAACACATTGCAGAGGTATTTCCTATGGTGATTGCAGGGGTGAAGCCATAAACAACTCTTTCTCTCACTGATGATGGAGAAACGTCCACCTAGATATGTACAGAATGACTTCAGCTGCAACTTATTTGTCACATTCGTATGGTATGTAGTGTGGTGTCACTCTCCAAACTTCTTTCAGCAATACAGGATCTTGAGGAAAGCTTTTCGGAACTCGTTGTTGAAGATGGTGTAGATTACAGGGTTGAGGGCACTGTTTACGTAACCAAGCCATGTGGTGGCACTGTACAGTTCTGGGGAAATGTGACAAGCTTGACAGTGGGTTTTTAGAATGTGTGTCAAGAAGAACGGTAGCCAGCAGACTATGAAAGTTCCTAGGGGTTAAAGGAGAATGAGAGATGGTGATTATTTTGGCTTACTGGTGCTTAATTTGCAGCATAAATCTTACTTTAACTCAGCCATGCAACTCTGTCCAAATGAAGGATAATTCACATGTCCAGACCAGCCTGTTGAGAATGCAGCCTGGAGAATAAATCTACGCAGCATTGAGCATTGTAGTGAAGCCCACTACATGGTTTATGGCCTCTTCACACACTTAGAGAGGCTTTGAGATTCTCCTACAGCCCAATTCTAACCGGCTTTCCAGTGCTGATGCAGCCAACAGGGTGAGCAGGGCATCCTGTAGTGGAAGGGCAGTCATGGAGGCCTCCTCGAGGCAAGGGAGCATTTGTTCCCTTACCTCAGAGCTCCATCGGTGCTGGAAAGTTGGTCAGGATTGGGCTGTTAGTTATTTGCACGCATATGTGAACGTTCTTGAAGCAGCAAAGCAATGGAAGAGAACCACTGAACAACATCAAGCACATTTCAGCCAATGTAAGTAAAACAACAGAATATAATGGGAAAAGATTTTCTAGTGTCATTTTTCTGCTCAAAATCCCCACCCTTGCTGCTTTTTCACCTGCTGGTGAAAAGATCCGGGTGCCCATCTCTCTACTAGGAGGGAAAGGAGCTGAGAAGTGGAAAATGGGTCCACAGAAAAGAGTTTAGCAATCCTACCTCACTAACAGCCCAATCCTTACCTGTGGGGGGGGGAGGGGCAGGCAGGCTAGTCGGTCTGTGCTGCATTCTACACAGGGCAGGAGGCAGCTGGAGCTCATCAAGGGGCAAGGGGACGTTTGTCTCCTTACCCCAAGGTAAATGTAATGGCTGGCACAAATCTGAGTGGAACATAAGAAGCGCCCTGCTGGATCAGGCCAAAGGCCCATCTGGTCCAGCCTCCTGTATCTCACAGCGGCCCCACCAGGTGCCCCAGGGAGGCATTAGACAACAAGATGCTTGCATCCTGTTGCCACTCCCTTGCACCTGGCACTCTGAAATAGCCTACTACTAATGTAAGGAGGTTGCACAATCCATCATTGCCTATAGCCCACGATGGACTTTTCTTCCAGAAATCTGTCCAATCCCCTCTTAAAGGCATCTAGGCCAGATGCCATCACATGGACTGGATTGAGTGGACTGGATTGGGGCTGCTCAGCCTGAGGATGGGGATTAGGATCAGTCCAAAAAGCCAGACCTGGACTCAGCCACCCTCCCTGGGCTGGCCTGCCCATGGGGCCACTCTCCCCCACTGTGTTCTGCCTCTCTTCCAGTGGTGTCATTCAAATGATTTAGGAACAGGAACTCACTTTGATTGGCACTTGTCGGGAACCCGGAACCAGCCACAGAGCCCGTTAGGATCCGGAACACCCGTTCTGGTCCGTTCCCCCTGAATGACATCACTGCTCTCTTTCACCTCCCCCCGACCCTCCCGAGCTCCCAGACTGGCTGAACTTTATTGGCATGGGGGCGGCTTACCTGCTGCTTTCTACAGCACGCCTGGGTTAGTGTGAGGCCTCACGCCAGCCCAGCACCTCCTGGGCTGAAGCGGACGTGCTTTACGGCAATTTTGCGACAGCCCTGGGCCGATGCAAGCAACATGCATAGGTCCAGAAGGCACTCTGGATTGCTCCCTAAAGCTGTTTTTCTGATTGAAAAAAACCCACATTTTTAAGAAAAAAAACACACCACAAAAAACTTGGCTGAGACGTCTCTCAGGCCTTCATGGAGTGTCTCCTTTGACAATCACTCTTGCACGGATTGCTTTTTAAAAGGGCTTGAAACTCACCCAGAACAATCGCTAGCATTTGTGTGGCCTTCCTTTCCCTGAGCTGTATTGCCCGATGAGAAAGTAGCTTCAGGGAGGTGGTGGTTTTGCCATCATTGCCTTTGTGTACTTCTAAGCATTGCTCCTTGGTTGTCCTCCTTGCTTTCAGGTCAAAGGCCTCTTTAGTCCCTGTACTTGAGAAGGAAGCATTGTGGCAGAAACTGCAGTACTGCTGTAATTCTGTAGGTGTCAAAGGCTTCTTTTCAGCAGGAAGTCTGTGGCCCAAACACTTCAGCTGCAAGCAGCGTGAAAGTGCATCTGAAGGCCTCTGGTGTAAGTCTTTTGTCTCTGTATGTCCCTGTACGAAAAACAAAAGGTCAGGAACAACAAGTGGTTTAACCATAGTCACTTATTATCAGGGGCAGCTCTAGGAGCATCGAGGCCTAGTGCCCCTACTGCTGATGCAACCCATAGCATTTCACTTTATACCTCTGGGGAATAGTTGTAAAAAAAATAAAGGTTTCCCCACGACTGAATGGTCTAGTCGTGACCGACTGTAGGGGGCAGTGCTCATCTCCATTTCTAAGCCTGTAGAACCGGCGTTTGTCCGAGGACACGCTTCTGTGGTAATGTGGCCGGCGTGACTCTACGCCGTAGCACACGGAACACCGTTACCTTCCCACCAAAGTGGTACCTTACCTATACCTACTCACATGTTTACGTGCTTTTGAACTGCTAGGTTGGCAGGAGCTGGGACAAGCAACAGGAGCTCACTCCGTTGCGTGGTCTCAAACTGCCAACCTTCCGGTCAGCAAGCTTGTAGCTCAACAGTTTAACCTGCTGCGCCACCACGTCCCTAGTTGTACTTTGTGCCTTATTTGATTTCAGTTTTATTTGATCTCAGTTTTATTTTACATCCTCACAGGAAACCTCTCCTTTCACATTATTGCTCCGTTTCATCTAATCCCGTTAGAAAACAATTGTGGAAGGAAACGTCATATCTCTAGGTAGCGGTTATTGTGGTGTCTGATTAGAAGCTAGCTCTCTTTGCTTTCAAACTTTAGAACCAGGCTGTATTTCTACATCTTTCCCCACAGAGCTAATGTTTGTAAAAATTACACAAACTGTAGTAGGCGGAAGAATATTCTGGTGTAGCCCGAGTGGTGCAGGGCAGATTGATGAGTGTTGACACTATACTACTATAATCCTACAGAATAGATGGTTTGGCCACTGGTTAGCAGAGAACTGATAGCTCACAGAGTGCTGCAGATTGCAGATTACTTACGCACTGGGGATTCAAGGTAAGGCCAGAACCCCTAATATTTAAAGTACTGCATTCTAAGTAATTTGTGGCTCCTTGGAAAGTAGAAGTTAAAAGTCTCAGTTGTAACAAAAGTTAACAGTTGTAATCGTAAATGCCCATCACCTCTTATTTAACTGCCTAAAGTAGCTTTGTTGTGAATACTTTGGAAGTACTAATGATATTCTGTATTCCCCACAGAGATTCTAACACTTCCTTAATCTCATTTAGGGTTATAAACCTGAACTAGAAAATAAATACTTACTCCCAAAAGTAAGAGATAAAATTAGTGATTTAAAGACAAGTCATTTCTCTTGCTAGAGCTTATTACTGCAAAACTGGGTCATTATTACTGCAAAACTGGGTCAACTGGAGACAAACTTCAGCATTTATTCCCCTTTCTGGAAGCTATAAGTAGTCATTGTTGCTTATTATGTATACACTTTTTTCTATTCTATTATCTCAGTTCAAACAAGTTTTGAAAGTGTTTGTGATTCTTCAAAAACCTACAGTGTTAGTGGTACCCATATTCCATACTAGAGGTATCCATCCCAGTGGTGAGCTAATGAAAATGTAGCTTGGTGTCAAGGGCAAAATGATGCCCCAGAAGTGGCATCACAACAGGAAGTGATGTCACCTTTTAGAAGTGACAGCACACCTGAGCTTTTTAAAAAGGTGAAAAATGGGGAAAACCATCATATTCCCCCTCCTCAGCAGCATGCCCCCTCCTTCCGTCCCCAAGACTGCAGTCACCCGCAACAGTGGTATAGCTAGGACATTTGACAGTCGGGGCTCATACATTTTTAACATCACCCCATATGACAAAACCATTGATTGATTGATTGATTGATTGATTGATTCATTCATTCATTCATTCATTCATTCATTCATTCATTCATTCATATTTTTCACATTTTTATATCATCCTCCTTCTAAGGAACTCCGGGCGGTGTGCATAGTTCCTTCCTTCCTTTTGTCCACCCTAAAAGTTATCTAAACCAGCAATTTTTACAAAACAGTTGTACTGTTTTTTTTTGGGGGGGGGGTTGGCCATAACATTTGATAGAGTAAAGATATTACACTCCAGTTTTTTCATTGCATTCTGCATTAAATTACCTTTCCAATGATATATAACATGATGGTATTATTCATACATACCAAGATTTTCACAATTCTGGCCACTAGTGTCAAGCTCAGCTTGTTGCCCCATCTAAAGCTTGTTGCCTGGTGCAATTGCACCCCCCTGCACTTCTTGAGCTATGCCCCTGATCCATACCCTGGGTAGAAAAACAACTAGAGGAGGGTGACTTTGTGGGGGGAAATGGCCAGAGGACAAAAAAATGAAGCAGCTTTTCCCATCTGCCATTTCTTTCCTTCTTTTTATTATTTAAAAAAAAAATAATCATTTCAGTAATAATTATACATAATTAATAATCTATCAATAGAAATAGAATTAGAACACATAATTAATAATCAGTAATCATTACACTATAACAACCAGTCTTGCCCTGTGCCATGCCATTTTCAACTTTCTATTGAATGCCTCTAGCATAAGGAATGCCTCTAGATCATTATCTAGAGCTCAGAGAGAGTGGCGTTCCTCCAATCTACTATGTATAGTCATGCCTATTTATTCATTGGGGTTCCATTTAATTCTGGAACCCCCAGTGGATACCAAAACCAGTGGATACTTAAATCAATGTAAAAATAGCTTTAAAGGCCCACTCCCATATTTCTTGGACCTCCATTGCCACCTTAACATGCATTGGTATAGATGCTGTGTTGCATTTAGCCACTAGACGGGGTGAATAATGGAAGGTAGAAAATGGGATTCAGCTCTTTTTTTCCTTCTTACAAGGCGTTTAAAGATGGACACCTGTAATTTTACCCTTTGTCAGTAATAGACAAAGAGAGAGGTTCATTTGTGGCCCTTCTTTATCTTTGGATGTCCTACCAGAGTACAGAAAAGATTATAGGGAACCTTAGTAGGAGATGGATAGAGTGGGAAGCATGGGGTACAGAAGCTGGACAGGCAGGTACATCCAACAAAAGTTTCTAGTTTAATGGGCAGGGGAGTGTAGAGTTTCACTTTTGTGACATTTATCAAACATGACTTTGAGTTTGTTCATGGGCCATACTTGTTGTTTGTAACAGGCTTTGACTTTATGACTGCTTTGTCGGGTTAGGATTCGCTTCCTCTGCCTTTGCCTCAGCACGATGTAAATTCGGATATACAGCAGCAGGGTCACCAAGAATGGAAGGTAGAAGGAAACCACCGAGGAGTAGATAACAAAGTTGGGGTTGGATATGGAACAAATATTGGGATCACCTGAGAGAGAGAGAGAGAGAGAGAGAGAGAGAGAGAGGGTAACAAACCAAATGAATTGCTCATGGTCACAAAGGCAGCTCTGGTCTTGTTCCAAGGCCAAACCCAGAATTTTGAAAACAATTAATTTAGAGGCTTGTTAATAGAATTGATGCTCCAAAAATGTAGCGTTAAAAGTTGTTCGTTTGTTTTTCCTAGCTTTCACCATCATGTCTTCTATGCTATCTGAGCAGAGAAGCTGAGCTATTCAAACACTGATGATGAATGCTTTCAACAGTAGTGTCCCTAGGGGCGGATGGGGTGCTAGGTTTTCATTAAACCAATCATCTCCCTTGCAGTCCTAGCCCGTCCTGGCGGTGAAAGCAATGTGCCACCAGGACTGGCTATGATAGCGAGCGAAAGGAGCGGTTCACACAGCAAGGTAATGTGCCTTGCAGAACCTAGAGCCCTGCCCCCCTCTAGGAACACAACTGGCTTTCAAGCCATAATTGTGTAAAGTCCAGACATATACAGTATATCTATATTGTTACCTGTGGTATTGAAGCCAAACAGGAGAGGGCAGGAAACAGCAAAGGCCAACAGCCAAACCATTGCAATCATAATGGACACCCTCCTGCAAGAACTGGGCCCTGTGCGGAACTGATAATGAACAGGCATAACCACTGCAGTGTATCTGCAAAGGGAACCAACTCCAAAGCAAGGGCAATGAAGATAGAGGGATGTTGCAGGGGATATATGGGAAGGGAGGGGGAAACCGGGAAAATAACAATAATAGACAGTGGAAACAAGGATGCAGGGTTGAACAGTAACAAGAGATGAACAAGACAAGCAAAATGAAAAAGGGAAGAGAAGAAGATAATAGAGAAGTACGAGTTATCATCAAAGTTAAAAAGCAGGGAATCGAAGTTATAATAAATTTTTCTGCACCTCCGAGTGAATGTGTGCCATCTGTTAAGAGGTGTGACAGCCTGTAAGTGAGCCCATGCATTTTTTTTCACGAAAGGCAGTCTCTGCAGAATGCAATTTTGAATGAAGGTGAAGTGGGAAGAGTGCTTAACCTTTTCCCTATTAGATACGTTTTCTTCTCAAAATTGTAGGTACCCATCTGTCTTTCTCTGCTGGGTTTCAAAAGGTGTGTGATTTGGGTTGGAAAAAATGGCCAGAGGAAAAGGTTTAGGTATTCCTTCACACACACACAATCCGTTCAAAATTGCAGGTTTCCAAGGCTGATTTTAAGAGGAAAAAAACGGGGCTCCATTAGATGTACCTGCATGTAGGATACCTTCAGATCTGCATTAATTTACAAGTGTAATAAAGGTTTACCCGCTACCAAATGTTTTAGTCGTGACCAACTCTAATGGGCGGTGCTCATCTCCATTTCTAAGCCAAAGAGCCGGCATTTGTCCAAGGACAAGTTTCTGTGGTCATGTGGCCAGCATGACTATACGCCGAGACACACAGAACGCCGTTACTTTCTCACCAAAGTGGTACCCCACTTAACCCACCCAGAAGTCTCTCTTCTAGCCCAGCTTGCAATTGTGCTCTTTGGTTCTTACCTGTCAATGCTGATAGCACAGAGATTTAAAATGCTGGCTGTGCACATCATCACATCCATAGTTACAAATATATCACAGCAGACACGGCTGAAATGCCAAACTCCTCCCGTCACCTGAGTATCAATCACAAAATACCACTATTACTTTGCACTGAATACTAATACACTGCATTTGCACATTTCCCGTCAGGATAGTTAAAACTGTTTTATGTGAACATTAATGAATGAAGTCTCACAGATCTCCTGAGAGGCAGTGTTGTTATTCCCTGTGTCACAGGAAGAGGAAATTGCTGTGCCTGAGTCACCTGGGTTTACAAGATTACAGAACAGAAAATCAAAGGAAAGATGTAGGGACCAGGGCTTTCTCCCTTTCCACTGATAAAAGGCACTGAAAATGAAAGACTGGCAGAAGAAGGTGAAGTAGAGAACCACAGTGCCCAATACTGTAGCAAAATTAATGCTATGAAATCCAGTTTGCAGCTGATGTAACTTGGGCCGGCTCATCCACAAGGCCAAATGAAGCAGTTGCCTCAGGTGTTGTTGTCACTATTACTATTGGTTAATCTTTAGTAAGATTCACAGTCATAAACTGACAATTACTTATTAATAATTTATTATTATTTGTTAGATTCACAGTCATAGACTGGTAAAAACTACTACTACTTGCTGTTGTTGTTGCTGTTGTTCCGCCTCTCTCCTCCTAAGAGGACCCAAACCAGCTTATAAAGTACAAAGGTGGCTTACAAAGGAGCTTCTTAGGCTCCTCCTAAGAGGATCTGATACAGTAGCAGATTGGTGGAGCCATCTCTGTCCATCTCCTTGCCCAGCGGTTTTCAGGCGATCAGAGAAAGTTTGACCCACTGTAAGGGTGCGTGGGGGAGGGTGGAAGGCAGTGACGCGATCCCGAGGATTGCGTTGCTGCCGGGCGACTATTTGCAGTGCTGAGCTCCAGGTAAAAATGTGTAAGAATCGTGATCAGAACCCATTGCTGGTTTTTAATTGCAAACCCCAGAAATGGGTTGCAAGCATGATTTTGACACATTTGGAAGCTTTGGAGAGCCCCACAGAGGGCTTCGAGGGGCACACCGCATCCTCTGGAGGTCTGGCTTTAGGTAATAGGTAGGATAACAAACCCTTGTCCCCATCAGTGGCATGACCCTGGGGATTATGCCTTTGCCCCTCCCCTGCAACAACTTAACTCTTACCTCTTTCTTAGGTAAGAAAGGCTTGTTCTTATGTTCTTATGTTCCTACCTTGCCTTCTATACTATCAACGTAGGAGGCTGTGCTCTGCCTGGGCTCTGTCCCCCCCAGGTCACCCTCCCCATCCTTCCACGCAAAAAGGACAGTTTCTAGTGCTCTCCATTCCACAAATAGTAGAAACTATGAGTAAAGTACTTTTATAAAACCTTAACCATCCTCCGCTCCTGTATATGTTTTATTGATAGCAACTAGCCAGGTGGTACATTTTGCCATAGGAAAAGGGGTGCTCTGCTGATTGCTTTGCTTCCCCCCCTTTCCAACAGTTAGTGGGTATTTGCTTAACCAATGCAGAAAATGCAGTTTGTTGACTCTCCGAGTCCCTCTCTGCCCCTCCTAAGCGTTGCTAGTACTTTGCAAAGAAATGGCCACTTATCTGCATGCATTCATTTCCCATTGGCTTGCCATGGCTTGCCCCTCTCCTGCAGTTCTAATCGGCCTCATTTAAATACAGAGGCTGTTCCATGAAATAGGAAACAAAGAGAGACGAGATTGCTGAGATGGCTTGATACGGAGTGAGAAATAATTCAGTAGCACTGTGACCGACAGAGGGCTTTTCGGACGCAATAAAAGACCTAACTAAATGCAATTAAAAAGGGCATGACTCAGTAAAACATCTCTCATACTGTCGCTTGCTTTAGGCCTCTGGAAATGCCTCTCAGACTTGAGATCGCCCTGCCTGTTACTGATTTTAATACTACTGATATTTTTTTTAAAAAAAAATTTGAATGAGCAATGGAAGCAGGCAGCATCTTCTCAGCTAACCTTCATGGTTCTATAGCCTTGGGTTTGATTTGCTCATTATTATTCATTGTTGTTTTGTTTCACACCAGCTTTCTTACTAAGAGAGAAAAAAACCTATTCTACAGAGAGGGATTTGTTGCAAAAGCACAAAAAAGACCCTAACTTTCTTGGTACAACAAAACGTCCAGGATATATTTCTTAAAATGCCAATGAAGGCTTCACAATATTTTGGCATATCCCAAGTCATTTTGCATCCAGATGGCATCGGATACGTGAACATTTCAGACAAGGCGGTTATCTGTGCATGTTTCTTAGAAGACTTTGGGCACATTCTTAGCTGCACCCTGGGCTGATGCATGCTGCTTGCATTGGCCCAGGGTTATCACAAGCGTGCCATAAGGCACATTTGCACCAGCCTAGGATTTGCTGGATTGGCGTAAGGACTCGTGTCGACCCAGCCAAGCTGTGGACAGCGGCAGGTAAGCTGCCCCCACCCTGGCTGAACTCAATGATCAAATATTTTCTATTAGTCATTCAATGACTTTCAAGCTTTGGAGAGCAGGGGGAAGGTGGGGGGGAGAGGCGACCTGGGGCAAAGGGCCCCCCCCCACAGGAGGCCTGGCACAGCGATGGGAAGGAGTCAGAAGCTAGTCATTAGGCCAGATCCTAACCCTGCTCCCAGCCTAGATCTGGGGCACTCCTGACTGCTTGGACTCGCATTTACTGTTTAGCAGGTGCAGGTCCAAGCAGCCCCATCATATCCCCTTGTCCTGCTGTGACCTCCAGCTGCCTCCTACGCTCAGTAGGAAGCAGCACAGGCCATTTGGCTTGCCTGCGCCTGTGCAGGTTAGGATTGCACTGACCATTTACTATAAATATATATTCCACATACACCCTTGTCAATACAGGTGGTCCCCCATATTCAGAGATCCTTTATCAGCAGATTCCGTTATCTGTGGATCCGCTCCCCCTGCGGGCCCATTTTATTTATTTATTTATTTATTTATTAGATTTTTACCCCGCCTTTTAGCCCGGAGGCACACAAGGCGGCACTACAATACAAAAACACAATATAAAAGTTAACATCCAAAAGTAATTTAAAAACAATATTAAAACCATACAATAAAACAAAATTAAAACAAAAGAATACAATTTAAAAACAACAAGCCCAGTGGATCATAAAATATAAAAATATAACAAACCAGCCAGCCAGCCAGCCTGTCAGCAGTTAAAAGCTTTTTGGAATAAAAAGGTCTTCAGCCCCCACCGAAATGTAAACAAAGAGGGAGCAGTTCTCAATTCTAAGGGGAGGGTGTTCCAGAGTTGGGGGGCCACCACCGAGAAGGCCCTCTTCCTGGCCGCCGCCCCTCTCACTTCTCCTGGTGGCGGCACAGTCAAAAAGGCCCCCCCAGATGATCTAAGAGTAGGGGTTGGATTATATGGAAGGAGGCGGTCCCTCAAATACCCCGGACCCGAGCCGTAAAGGGCTTTAAAAGTCAAAACCAGCACCTTGAATTGGGCCCGGAACAGAACCGGCAGCCAGTGTAGTCGCCGAAGCGACAGAGTCAAACCGACATGCCCCAGCAACCACCCAAGCCACCGCGTTCTGTACTAGTTGTAATTTCCGGACTGTCTTCAAAGGCAGCCCCATGTAGAGCGCATTGCAATAATCTAATCTCGATGTCACTAGGGCATGGGTCACTGTGGTCAGGTCCGCACAGCTCAGGTACGGCCGCAGCTGGTGAATCAGCCGAAGCTGAGCAAAGGCTCCCCTGGCCACCGCTGCCACCTGGGACTCCAGGTGTAGCTGTGGATCCAGGAGAACCCCCAAGCTGTGAACCTGCTCCTTCAGAGGAAGTGCAACTCCATTCAGAGCAGGACGATAGTCCAATACCCGAGCCGTGGATTTCCGAACCAAAAGCGCCTCTGTCTTATCCGGATTTAATTTCAGCTTGTTCGCCCACATCCAGCCCCCAATCGCCTCCAGACAGCAATCCAGGACCTCAACCACCTCCTCAGAATCAGGGGGAAAGGAGAGATAAAGTTGGGTGTCATCAGCATACTGATGGCACCCCACTCCAAACCCCCGGATGACCTCTCCCAGCGGTTTCATGTAGATGTTAAAAAGCATGGGGGATAAGATGGAACCTTGCGGCACCCCAAACTTAAGAGGTTGCGGTGCCGAACAAGCGTCCCCCAGCATCACCTTCTGGGATCTGTCAGCCAGGAAGGAGCGGAACCACTTCAAAACAGTGCCTCCAAGCCCCAGCCCGGCCAGCCGACCCAGAAGGACACCATGGTCAATGGTGTCGAAAGCTGCCGAGAGGTCCAGCAGGACTAACAGGGTCGCACTTCCCCTGTCCATCCCCCGGCGAAGGTCATCCACCAAGGCAGTCTCCGTCCCGAACCCTGGCCTGAAGCCAGATTGGAAAGGGTCCAGATAATCCGTTTCCTCCAGTACCCTCTGAAGCTGGGACGCCACCACCCGCTCAATCACCTTGCCCAGAAATGGGATATTCGAGACTGGCCGAAAGTTGTTTTATTTAAGTTAGTGGGATCCAGGGAGGGCTTCTTCAGGAGCGGGTGAACCACCGCCTGCTTCAAAGCAGGCGGGAGCACCCCCTCCCTTAGAGATGAATTCACCACCCTCCCCGTCCACTCGGCCAGCCCTTCCCGGGCAGCTCTAATTAGCCATGCCGGGCAAGGGTCAAGCGGGCAAGCAGCAGGTCTCACACTCCAGAGAATCCTGTCCATATCCTCAGGCTCTACAAGCTGAAAAGAATCCCAAATTGTAGGATAGACAGGTTCTCCGTGATACATACCAGGTCGGCTTTCTCCTCCAAGATTAAATCATGGATTAAGGAGGTCTTATTATTCACCGACCTGGCATTCAGAAGGAGCAGCTTCAGATTCAGGGGACTGTTGCCAGGATTGCCAAGGGACAGAGGGATGAGGGGAGGGCCAGAAAGAGGGACAGTCTGTCTATGACTGACCCTCCTTCTCCTGTAATGTCTGGTCCACCCCCCCCCGCCATATCTTTGTTTAGCTTAAGTGCTTGCAGTGCAGGTGTTCTTGCTTAACAATCTTGCTTAAGTAGAACATGGAATGTGCAGGCAACTAGCCTGCATGCTGCAGAGAGACTAACAGGAAGCAGGAGTTTATTAGCCATCTAGCATGCAGGCTGCCTGCCTGCATGTTGAGCTCTTCAGTTAAGCAAGTCTGTTAAACTAGAAGCGATTGTGCTGCAAGTGCTTCTCCTCCCCTCACTTGAAGCAAAAAGATTCTCCTCCCCTCACTTGAAGCAAGAAGATGGGCCTTCCTTATCCATGGGCATGGCACTTGTAGATTGCCACCTGCAGTATCCACAGATGCTGTGCCCATGGCTGAAAGGCTTCAAAAGCCCCCCCCCCATGTGACCAGAAGGCACTTCTAGCTGCGTCCCGGAGGTCCTCTGAAGTCCTCCAGCCATAGATTTCATTATCTGAACGGATCCCCCATGGGTACCAAGAAACATGGGGTTGTTTCCACCTGGCATATAGGTCCATTTAGTTGTTTGTAGTAGAAGTTGCTCTATGTTTGGAACCAAAAAATAGGGCAGAAATATGTGTTCCTGAGGATTAGTGGCATTAGTGGTCTTTGAGACAGTGTCCACTGGAGTTAGGCCGGCATAAGCTAAGCCAGCAAAGTTTGGCCAGCACAAGGGCCACCATAAAGCCTTTTTGGACTACACTGGGAGTCAGGGAGGGTGACCCGCGTCTGTGTGCTGGCCTCTATGAGAGCGATCCAAACATACTTTGCAGTATGTGCTGTATGTATAGTATGTGCTGTCCCGTGGGCTGGCCAAACTTTGCTGGCTTACTTTATGCTGGCCTAACTCAGTTTAGGATTGCTCCCTCAGTCCATATAGAGTCAATGTGATGAAGTGATTAGTGTGTCAGACTAGGTCCAGGGACAGCTTGGGTGACTTTGGAGTAGTCACCATCTCTTAGCTTAACTAGGCATTTTCTAGGAAAGACCTGCCCCAGGTGTTCAATACCCTAGCTACACCACTGGGGCACTGTATTGAACACCTGGGGCAGGGCATTCAAAGTAAAGGGTTCATCTGGCCTCTGCCTTGAGATCCCCTAGTAAAGGCCAGGTCTACTGACTGCTCAATGGTGTGTTTGATACCCTAGTGTACTTGATACCTAGAGTGGACCACACCCTGCCCTTGCTATGTTACTGCACTGTCCTGAGGTCTGTGAAGGAAATAAAGACCTAATAAATAAATGTAGATGGCAAGTACAAAACAGGGTTTTGTACTGGGTTTTGCATTGGGTTTAAGCAGATGGGCTGAAATCCAGTCTTATTTACATCAATCCACATTTCCAAATTGGAAGCAACTCTACTGAAACCAGTGCAATTACTGGCAGCTGGGAATCAAATTAGAGACCCAATTTATTTTTCATTAGCTATTTTTACCTTCATTACGTATAATAGTTTCAGCGAAATTTACTTCTGTGTAGTTGTGCTTAAAATTGCATCCCAAAGTATTCAGCCACATCGCCTCCTAAACAGATAAGTTTAATGGACTGAAAATCCCATTCAGATCTTTACAGAAGACATGTTGTCATTGAATGACTAATAGAAAATATTTGATCAGTGAGTGAATAATATCTGCAGTACAGTGGCTTGGAACATTTTCCAATTGGTTTACGCTTTTTAACATAGAACTCTACTTTCATTTGGATTCTTTTGCCTCTAAATTGCTATAGCCTCTTATGCTCAATTCGTAGTTTCTTGAGATTATGTTGGGAGGCTCTTCAGATGCCCTTCCGTTATGGGGGTTGTGCAAGTGGCTACTAGGGAATCACTGTAGTTGTTCACTCTCTATGGAACTCTGTCACACAAGAAAAGAACCAGCCAGGAAGAATTTTAAAGCACAAGGAGTTTTTCCTTATCGCATTTCTAATAGTGCTTCTCCTCCTTGTTCCATACTTTATACTCATTTATTTTCTTTTAGATGCAGGGCAAAGGGCACCTTTTCTATTAGAAAAGAGGTAAGAAAAAAATAGATGCATTAAAATTCTGCCTGCCAGGTCCTTTTCAGAAATGAGGTACAGAACTACTCCCAAAAGATCTTTAGGATCAGGATGTTACATCTTGACAACTTACAACCCAGTCCTATTCAGCGCTGGCCCAGCAGGGCTGCGCAACCCATGCTGTACCTCGTACTGAAATTGAGCATGCGGGAGGTCTCTTTGTAGTAAGGGAACACGGCTTTCCCATAGCCAGGAGCCCCCACCTCCTTTCCAGCCTCTCCCACCCCTGTGCCTCATACAGCAGCTCTTACTTGCTCCGGCAGCCATTCTACACACATTCTTACGGACGCTGTGCCCAGTCTCAGGAACCCAGACAATCCTAGTCACACATCCCAATAAAAATGCACCTATGCTGACCACATCTTATATTTAGCAAGGGGAGTGTAATTGTCCCTCTTCACCCCAGTGCAGTGTCTTTTCTAGTTGCTGTTGCTTGTGATGTTCTGCATTTTTTTTTTTAAAGATTGTGAGCCCTTTTGGGACAGGGAGCCATTTAACTTTATTATTAATTGCCTGTAAACCGCTTTGTGAAATTTGTGTTGAAAAGTGGTATATAAATACTATTTGATTTGATTGGTATATAAATACTATTTGATTAGATTCTAAACATGATTGGCACGACATGAGCAGCATATCCTGGAAGATATGCATTTCTTAGGTTACTTAGGCAAACATAACACCACATATATTCACACGTAGTCATTATCAAGTCCTTGGGAAAGGTATATGATGGGGTAGAAATTAGTGTGGGTTTTTTTTTCCCAACAGGGAAAAATCTGATGAGCTCATTTTGTTTCAGGTATTATACCAACTTTTTCCACAAACAGAAGTGCTTTGTTTTCATAGTGGGCAGTCAAACATGATTGGCATCCCAGACCCTGAGCAGTAATTGACTTTCACTTAAACCAGATTAATTTGGATTTTTCTGAGAGCAAATCTCTCTTTTATCTTTTATGGGTTACAGGTACTGACAAGAAGGCAAATCGTACGTGATTCATTGTTCATATGATTGTGTTTTTGAATAAACACTATCTTTCATTGCTGTCCACTGGTGTGCACACATGGCTGATATATCTTGGATTCCAGGGCAGAATGTCCTACGTAATGGACTGGAAAATGTACGGTCTGGCGAAAAGCTCTTAGCAATCAGCTGAAGACATTTTCATCAAGGACATGTGGGCAAGTGGAAGTCAAATGCACTCCTCAAGTGGGACCATTTGTATTGACAACTCTGGATATTCCTGCCTTCTTTGCCATCCAGGACTGAATTCTCTCACCCCAATCCAACAACTGCAATCAATGTATGGAGAGGCAGTTTTTGTAAAAGAAACTGTTCTTCTAAGTGCTGAAAAGTGTGTATGGGGTGGGGAAGAATGTGGCAAGTAACCTGGTAGCATGAATAGAATACTATGCTTTCTTAGTGTATGTTTATCTGCTAAAATTTGAGAAGGCTAACAATTGAGAAAGGCACGTCTTGATTTCAGTGGCTTAGCTGAATCTCGGCTCATTAAACTGATGTACAAACACCAAGCCTGTACGGTAGGAGATATTTATCTGCAGGCTTGTTGTGTCCGCACTGCTTTCTGTTATAAGAACATAAGAACATAAGAAGAGCCCTACTGGATCAGGCCAAAGGCCCATCTAGTCCAGCTTCCTGTATCTCACAGCGGCCCACCAGGTGCCCCAGGGAGGCATGAAACAACAAGATCCTGTTGCATCCTGTTGCCACTCCCTTGCACCCGGTACCAGTAGCCCACCACCTTTGTAAGGAGGTTGCACAATCCATCATTGCCTATAGCCCACGATGGACCTTTCCTCCAGAAATCTGTCCAATCCCCTCTTAAAGGCATCAAGACCAGATGCCATCACCACCTCCTGTGGCAAGGAGTTCCACAGATTAACTACCCGGTGGGTAAAAAAGTACTTCCTTTTATCTGTTTTAACTCTCCCAACCCTCAGTTTTAGTGGATGCCCCCTGGTTCTGGTGTTTTGAGAGAGGGAAAAGAACATCCCTCTATCGACTTTATCCCTTCCATGCATAATTTTGTATGTCTCAATCATGTCCCCCCTCAGGCGCCTTTTTTCTAGACTGAAGAGCCCCAAACGCTGCAGTCTTTCTTCATAAGGGAGGTGCCCCAGCCCCGTAATCATTTTCGTCGCTCTCTTCTGCACCTTTTCCAGCTCCACTATGTCCTTTTTGAGATGCGGCGACCAGAACTGGACACAGTATTCCAGGTGTGGCCTTACCATCGATTTGTACAATGGCATGATAATATTGGCTGTTTTATTCTCAACCCCTTTTTTAATGACCCCAAGCATGGAATTGGCCTTCTTAATTGCTGACGCACACTGGGTCGACACCTTCATTGAATTGTCCACCAGCACCCCGAGATCTCTCTCCTGAGCTGTCACAGACAGCTCAGAACCCATTAGCCTATAGGTGAAGTTTTGGTTTTTTGCCCCAACGTTCCTCCCATGTTACTTTGGATCTTGCCCTTGTCGGAATTTGGGTGCTGCACATCTCGGGGGGGGGGCAATGCATTGTCCAGACACATGAGACCCTTTATCTGTCCTCCATGATACCTGTAGGAAGTGTGCCCAGGGGTATATCGTGGGCAGGGCCGCTGCCCTGGGATGCAAAATTTCAGCCCCACACTTCAACTGAAGCCAGGACTGGGTGCGCCAAAACCCTACGCCCAAGGAGAACAACAGCGTTCTCAGGGTCTGGGCACTGCCGCTGTTAGGGGGGTGCAATACTTGCCTTGTCCCAGGCACTGAGTGTGCCCCTAATCTCTCCGCAGGAAAGCGCTCTCTCTCTCTCTCTCTCTCTCTCTCTCTCTCTCTCTCTCTCTCTCTGGAGGTTCTTTGTTCCATAAGTGGTAGAAGCCTCTGATATTTCAGAAGATCTGTATGCTTGAGAAATCGTTAGTAAAGTATTTCTTTTGACAATTTAACTGCCTCTGTTCCTATGTGTGTCTGTTTACTGATTCCAGCAAACTGGTGGAATTTCCCATTGGAAAAGGATTATTCTGCTTGCCAGAACCCCAGCTTCTTCTTTTCCAGCAGGCCTTTGCCTTGAATTTTGTGTTTGCTGAGTGTTGTGTATTCTATTCCTGGATAATCAAACTCCAGGTCTGTAGGCAGATGATATTTATCTAATGAAGTTGTTCATTCTAAATAGGTAAAAGTTTATGAACATTAAAATAACAGTTCTTGTATATATTGTATATGTAATTTCTAATACCAGCAATTCATAGACACTAATATACACGTACACACTAGGATTTGGTCAAAGGATTATGGAAGGTTTTTTATGGTTATTACCAAATCTCTGATTTTCCATTCAGTTCTTTGAAGCATCACCTGGAAACATGGCAGTTTCCTCTATTGAGTACAGCTAGCTGTACCCACAGCTAATTTCTGAAAAAAAGAGCTACCTATTCCATATTGTGTATCACCACTTTTTAAATAAAGTTGAAATGGCTAATATGATGGGCTTCATCATCTGCTGAGTTCATCTTTGTTCTGAACCTTTTTCAGAATCCTATCTTTCAGCTATTGGATGCTACTAAGTTGAAACCCAACCTCCTGCCGTGAATCCTATTAACAGATCTCTGGCAATCATTTTCCTTACTTCAGAGGTTGATTGTAAGGAACTTCTTAATGTCTGCAAAGTGCTTTGAGTTCTTGAACTGAAAAGTGCTGTATAGAATGCAAAATATAACTGGTCAGAAAACTAGGTTAGATTTCTAGTCTTAAGGCACAATCCTAACCTGGAGTTAGGCCAGCACAAGGGAATTGGCCCGGACGTGGCCCGGAAGTGTCACACACACACCATAAAGTACATTCAGACCCCTCTAGGAGTCAGGGAGAATAGTATATGTCTGTGTGCCAGCCTCCCTGACTCCGAAAGCTTTGCAAATGTGCTTTGTAACACTTATAGGCTGGCACAATTCCTTTGGATTAGGAGGATTGAACTCTTAGACTCTTTTTCATCCACTAAAATTTTCCCTCTTTTGTATTTTTGTTTGTTTGCTTTCCCCCCCTTTCTTCCTTATACTGAAGGCTGATGCCTGGCATCCCGTTTCTTTCTTTCTTTAAATGCGTGACACACTTGTATGCATGTCTACATGTTGCTGGGTGCCAGTCAGGAGAGCATGACCCAGGCCAGTGTTGTGACATTGGATTTGGACTAATGGCAAGAGGCCTCAGATCCCAAGGAAGGCCACACTGCCCCCCCCCCCACCCCCACTAGTTGGCTGGCTTGGAAGAAGCCTCACTTTGCTTTCATGTCTTGAAAACAGCCACACCTTGCCTGCAAGGCACATTTGAACCCCCAAACAAAAGCCATATCCTGAGCACTTTCTGACTTTCTGTACAGAAATTCATTAGCAGCACAAAAGTAAAGTATCTCCAGCCCTAGTTGCCATCTTCAGCTCCCTGGCTAAATGCAATCCTTCTACCCAGGAAGCAGTGACATTTAGGGCTTGGCCATATGCTATTCTCCCGCCTGCTATTCTGCTATTATCATCAAGTTCTTGTTGATGCATCTTTACTCACACCTCTCCCTTATCTGCCAAGCCCCTGAGCGCTGTCATTGACTGATGAAACTGAGGCATATCTACAACACCAGCCCTAGTGGTATGCTCATACTGGTCATGCTGGAGGGCTCTGGATTGAGCCCCAAGTTCAGTTAAAGAGGTTTTGAGTGGATATTTTAAGAACTGGACTGCAAGGCTGCAATTTTACACACATTCAGGCTACTTAAAATCAGCTAAAATTTTGGGATTTAAGCAGCCAGCTGTACGCAGCAGTGCAGCTGAATTTAGAGTGTAATCCTACCTTAGGCTGGCCTAGTAAGGCCAACGTAGCAGGGCCATATCCACAGGCCCATTTGGAGGCGGTGGCAAGGTTTTCCCCTTCCACCCACAAGGGTTTTCCCCTTGCACCCGTGTAAGCCCCAGTCACCCCTATGGGCCTGCTTGGATCTGTGCCGGCAAAATAGCAGGCACAGAGGAATGTGCATGGGAGTGGCACAAATCAGGGCCACCATGGCCGGGAACTGGCATTAGGATATGGCACTACGGCTGTACTGCGTCACAACCATGTCATAACTGCCGTATCCACCTGCTGCGCTGCCCAGTTACACCCGGAACGCCTCTGGAACGCCCTCGCAGAGGCCCTGCGCTGACCGAGCTACATGCATGTGCCAACCAAGCTCAACTGGCGCATGGCTGGCACTGCCGACAGTCGCGGCGGCACCTGAGCGTTGGCGCTGCTGCTTGTGCCGGCCGAGCGCCATAGCACTGACGCGGACTTGCTTTACGGCACATTTGCAACAGCATTTGGCCAGCGCAAGAGTGCAGCACCGGTGCTAAGGGGGGTATAGGATTGCACTGTTAGTTAAATTACTGCAACTCTCTTATGTAGGTATTCTCAAAAACTGTTGTAAGTCTAGCCACATCGGAAAGAATGCGTTCATTCAAGTCAACTAGCTTATATTTCAATTCATTTAAAGCTATGGCTTTCATCTAAGTATGAAGTACACTTTCTAGTGATACATGTCTGGGAAGTAGTGAGGTTATCTTTTCTGACACATACCTATCCCTTTTATTAGTGAACAACATGCAGAAACTTCTGAAATGACATTTTCTTTTTTCTTTTTTACTTAATGGTGTGCTCTTGGAAGCTCCTGAAGGGATCTAGGGGCCCCAGAGCTTCTAGGAGCACGCTTTGAGAAATGCTGGTTTTGACTTACACTCCCAAGCACACGTCAATCTACAATGTCCTCCTGAAATCAGTCTTTCTCTATATTGTCTATATTTGATTTTCTTGAGATTTTTATTTATGTTCACCCATTAACTTTCTAGCCGTCTGCAAACTGGAGACTGCTGCAGTGGAGAAAAGCATCCCCGAAGCAAACAGCAGTTTCTGTTCTGCCAGGAATGCTTCCCAAGATCCTAACTACAGCCCCCATGGGTCTTTGCGGTTAGCCGCAGCCAGGGTCTGCTGCCCCAGCATGCCTTGCATGTGGAGTTCTGTGCAGAAGCAGCTGGTGGTGAGGACCCCAGACGCTGCAGTTGCGGTCTTCGGAAGCATCCCTGGTGGAACGGTGAAAGCCATTGATGCTGGAGAAGGAAAAGGTGGACGCTGGATCCGGGTGGTTGGTTGGAGTTTGGAGAACCTTCTTTTAGTCCATTGCAGTCTTAAGGCTTGGGAATGGTTTTATCCAAATTGAAAAACAGAATATATGAAAGCCCAATTGCCTGTGTGCCCTTACTTTTTGGACTTGACATGGAATTGACAATCTGAGACATTGTGATTGGAAATGGATGACTGTGAGTTTCAAGAGACCCTTGAATGTGTGTCAATGAGAAAAAAGAGAGGCCCCAGGACTGGCAGCCTAAACGGTACTTACCTCAAGGTATACCACCCAGGGCATCACCAAGGTGGCCACAAGCAGGTCTGCGACTGCCAGGCTGACCACAAGGTAGTTGGTGGTGGTTTGCAAGCTGCGTTCCCTCAGAACTGCCAAGCAGACCAGAACATTCCCAAAAACAATGGCCAAGATCAAGATGCAGTAACAAAGGGCGTAATAGGCATGAGGCTGTGGCGATGCAGGTCCTGTGGAGTTGTCCGGCCAGTGTGGGCCTGAAGCTGTAGAATTGGGATGGCTGCTGATTCTACTGAAAGCTGCCATCATGGAAGAAAGGGCGGTCTGGGGGAAAAGAGACATCTAATGAAAATGTATACCAAGGACAAAGTACTGTGCAATGGTGCTAATATGGTCCTAGCCCCAATCAGCCCCAATGAAAGGGAACAAGCATTCGTTTACTTTGAGGAGGTGCCTCCCCCCCAGCAGGATGAAGCATGCATCCCATTGGCATGGCTGCATTGGCACTAGAAAATTGGATAGGATTGAGCCCTTAGCTAAGGCTTGGGGCTGCATTGGGTGGCAGGCACTGGGAAGATGGACAGGCTCAGATAAGAGGATAGGATAAAATGCATTAGATACACCCACATCTAGGCATGCTCACATATGCAGAGCTGAGATTACTGTCAAGCAAAGTGAATTGGTAAAGTACTGACCTAATTAAGAAGGTACTGAATTTTTTAAGGTTTGACCTATCGTCAGCCAAATAAGTGGCAAACTATTTTCAATCATCTCCCTTGAATCCTGAATTGCACAGTTCTTCAAGCACATACAGAAGTCTGAGATTTCCATAATTGCATACTTTATTCATTTGGGTTTTGAATGCTTTGCTCACTTCTGCTCGTGGTTTATTCCTCACTAGTCTGGGTGCTCATAGGTTGTGTTTTTGTACTGTATAGAGATCCTAATCTTAACCTTAAATTCAATAAACAACCACAAACCAGAAAAGCAAAAAAGCAACAATTAAAAAAAAAACCTTCAAAAACTAAACAGCCCAAGTAAAGGTATACATAAAACCTCTGCAGCAGGCAACTTAAAAGCTTTGTAGAACAAAAGAGACTTCAAGTCACAGAGTGGGAGCTGAACAAGCCCTCCATATCTACCATATTGTTGGCAATATAGAAGAAAAGGCTGCCTTCTGCATCCCCACCAACCGCAACTCAGAAGGCAAAAGGAACCTGAATATGCAATCCTAGGGCATGGACAGATTTATGTATAGACGCATCCCTAAATCACATGCCTCTAAGATGTTAAGATGCTTTGCAGGTGATTGCCAGCATTTCGAATTGCACACTGAAATGGATCAGTAACCAGTGAAGCTAGAGTGATCAGGAAAAAACATGCTGCGCTAACCAGAGCATAGTCAGAACTGTGGCATTTTGTACCAACTGAAATGTTCAACCAGTCTTCAGAAGAGACTTGTATAGAGCATGTTACAACTAAGGGCACAATCCTAAGATGGACATTCTGCTGACGCTACGTCATAGTGTCAGCACAACATCACTAGCACCAACGCGGGATTGCCAATTGGCACCCCCATGTTGGCGCTAGAGCTGTTGGACTGACACTAGCTGTAGTGTCAGCCCAAGAGAGCTGCCGCCAAGCTGCACTTGCGCCAGCCAAACCCGGCTGACGGAAGGATGGTTCTGGAAGGAGGGAGGGCGGGCAGAAGGGAGGAACTAGGTCAGGGGGGGCTGGTGGGTGTGCCAGCCTTGGGAGGGGGAGGGGACTGGGATGCAGCCATTAGGCGGCATCTGAGGCTCCATTGGAAGGCCACGCAGCCCCGATTCGGGCCATGCGGTTTCCTCGGATCTGTGCCTGCTATTCAGCAGGCGCACCTCCCAGGAACCCTATGCTGGAGCTTTCCCTGGGACGAGGGTAGGAAAAGGAGCATGGCATCAAGTTTTGAGCGTTTTAAATGATGCCATGCTCCTTTGGCCACCAGTTTTAAATTTAAGTGTATTAGAAAGAGAATGGAAGGACAAAATGGTTTCTTGGAAGTAGCAGTCTTGAGTCCGCAGACACAGATCAAATACTTGCGTACCCACATCACTTCTCACATTTCTGCCTGTAGTGTGCACTTCAAGGCAAACTCTAGTTTCCCTCCCCTTCAGTGTTTTAGTACTGTGATATCCCACTCATTGAAAGAGCGAAACAGTCTGCCCAGTGCACTTTATAGCAACCACCTTGGCATCAGGAATGCTACTGGCTGACAATAGCGGTAACATGGTCCTAGCTACTGATGCATAATCCATTTGCAGGTTCAGCAGAAAAAACATGGTTCCAAAGATGCTTTTTTACTGGAGGCATTTGCTTGTTAAAGTTGCAAGTGTTAGAGTTGCAAGACATAATTTTTCAGCTCAGCTGTGTATCTTAAACTCTCCGTGCTCTACAAAGTACTGTAGTTGGTTCTAATAATTGGTCCATTTGAGACCCTGTGTGTGTGTCTGTACCTCCATCCTCTCTTCTACCATTCTTTCCCCCAATATTTCATTCTCACTTTGTGTCATGTATTTCCCCTTATTTCCTTTTTATCACCTTTTCCCTGTTTCTCTTAACTGCCATTCAAATTTAAGAATTCCCTCCCTTATGCCAGGGAAATACCTGATGAAAGCCATTTCCTTAGAAGTCCAGGGCTCATCAGTTTCATATCAGATTCTATGTATCTGTTCTGATGGTGCTATGTGCATGCAACATGTGTTCTTTCAACATTCAGAGACGAGATTTAACCCAATTGTTTTCATTACAGCATCATCTTTTAAACAATAACACTCTTCTTTCAAGATGATTTTCTCCTCTGAGACAGGAAATAATCTTTGCTGCTTAGAAAACTGTCATTTTTTAAAAATAGATACACTTCTTTCAAACAAACAGCCCTTTTTACTGCTGCATAGGAACTAAGGGATTTAATGCGAAATTCCTTCAAGATTACCTGAGTTACTTTGCCAATTATAGAAATTGAAAAGCATCAACTTACTTCAACCCTCTTCCTCCCACAAGACTTTTAATTTCAGGTGAATTCAGATTTGTTTTCACTGAGAGAGCACATTTTTTTAAAAAATTCCTTCATTAGGAAAGGGGAAACTGCTAAGGAGGAAAAAGCCAACTGGTTTGCTGTTCCTGCCATCCTGTCCTCCAAACAATCCCAAACAAATGATAATAAATGGAAGGCAGCTTTTTTTCTGCAGATAGGCACTGGTCTTGACATCTTACTTTTTTTCCCACTGGACCACTGGACACTGGACATCTGAAATCCAGACATTTTTGTCCAAGACTTTTAAAAAGCATTCTATAGTGTGATCACTAGAAGGTCTTGTGCTCACTCCCATGTACAGGCTGTAAATTCTATTCTGTGTCATTGTTGAAAAATGTCAGAGGCCAGCAGCCACCCAAATGAGTAACAGGGAAAAGAGCAAGCATTTCTCATTTATGCAGTTATTCAGAAATCCAGACAAATCTGAAATCCAGACACCTTCCTGTCCCAAGCAGTCTGGGTAAGGAATACTCAACCTGCATAAGTCTGTTAACGTGTGTTTAAATATTTGCAGTAAGCATCAATAAAAGCAAAAAGCCCTAGGCAGAACTAAGATGCCAACACATAAAGCAATGACTTACCTGTATCAGTCGGATTCAGCTCTGGAAGGATCCCGTAGAGAACGTTGTATGCCTCAGAAACCACATGCCCCAGGGAACTCCAACTTTGCCCTTCCCTGGACACAGCAACCATGTAAGAAAGCAGAAAAACAAATCGCCCATGTTTTACTCCAAGTTGAAGGCAGTGGCTTCACAGTTTCCTAAGCATGCCTTTACATCAGAGTGTGCACTTTGGGTATCTGTAGATTTCCCAAATGACTTTATGAACGGCTCTTGGTGAGCTGCCATAGACCAGATGCTCGGTGCCTCTGTCCTTGGTGCTGATAGAATAAGCGGCTGTTCTCCTGTCTTGTCTTTTTCTCCCTCTTTGTATTCTGGTTTTACATCACCACCTCTTTGCCGTTCCTCTAACTTTATCAGTCTCTCACATACCGCTCACTCTCTCTGCAAGGCTGTGCCTTTCAGATATTTTGATAGCTCGTGATTATTGTCTTGTTCACTGCATGTATTTTTTAAAAATACTTTAGCTGGAATATAATGCAGAATACAAATGCAAAACACAAGTTTTGCACGAGAGAAAAAACACATAAGAGGAGAAACAGCTGTCATAATGTCAAGTGAGTTAACAAAACATTTGGTTTGGTTTTGGCAGGCTGCTTCAGAGCAGAAGTTAACAATCTTTTGCTCAGATTTGAATCTAACCGGGGCTGAATTTCGATCAGTGCTGAATCAGTTCTTCATGGT
Organism: Lerista edwardsae; assembly: GCA_029204185.1. Classification (NCBI taxonomy): domain Eukaryota; kingdom Metazoa; phylum Chordata; class Lepidosauria; order Squamata; family Scincidae; genus Lerista; species Lerista edwardsae. The sequence goes on from JAJKFI010000030.1 coordinate 1,391,994, forward strand.
TTCAAGTATGAGTCACTTTGTTTTCTATGGTATTTTAAAGAGAGATGATCTTACCAGGGAAGGTTCTAGCTGAAAAGTCCAACAAATATCAAAACTAGAACACTTAAAGAACAAACTAACTAGTCCAAGACAAATCTGCCATTTAGGCAGATCCCACACCTGCCATTTAGGTTTTAATTACATACAGATTTCAAAACCTAAATTTAGGCTGATGAATAGAGAGTTTGCCTTTAAACTTTCATAACACTTTATGAAAGTGGCCTGTCCGAAATTTCCTGATGCTGGAAAAGATTTCCTTTTTGGCATCAGACTGCATGTAGCAAAAACACTTTATTTCCCCCTCTCTTTATGTGCCTTTTTAATCTGGTTGGACTTTTTTAACCCCAGGGGCTTCTGTGATGCCTGAGCATCTTGAACAAGCTGCCAAGTCATTCAGAAACTGTAGCCACATTTGTTATTTGTGATGTTTGTTGTTATTAGCATTTTTGTCTTCCCCAACTGACCAGTGACCAAAGCACCTGGCTTTGAGCCAACTCATTGGAATGGGAAGCCCTCATGATTTCCAGAAGCAGGAAATTCAGTGGCTCAGGTGATCAATACTATGATCAAAAGTATCAATACTACGAGTAAAGCAGGGCAAATGCCCACAGGTTATATAACATGGGATCATGTGTGTGTGTCCCATTTGCGTGGTTCCCAACATCTAACATGGAAGCATCTGATTTTTTTTGCAAAGGGTGCTATTCACCCTTGCTGCAAGTGTGGGTGTCAAGACCAGAACTCTGGAACAGCAGGAATGGGCAGGGCAAGGAAGAAATAGAACCATTGCATTGGGTTTGTGTTTTATTTGCTGCTGGCATTTTAATATCCTTGCCAACCTTTGCCCCTTACATTTTTTTCTCCTGTTGCTATTTGATCAGTGCCTTGTTCTTATCCTGGGCATCTGACCCTTGGTTGTTTTGATTTTTCACCCTGTTAATACACTTTTACTTTTGGTGAGTAGCCCTCTCTCTGTCAGGTTAGATTACTGCAGAGAACTTTTGTTACATGGAGGAGCGTTCAGAATTACATGGAGAAGCATTCATGGCTCGTACCTGCAAACTGAAGAAGAATAGCCTATAATTTTAACACTGTACAGCACAATCCTATGATTGTTTACTTGGAAGTAAGTCCCACTGAGTTCAGTGGACCTTACTCCCCAGTAAGTGTGTACAGGATTGCAGACTCCATGGGGTACTACCTAATTCTGTATACATTTCTTAGTCGTTGCATTACTGTGGATTACAGATGTGGCAGTGCAAGCCGAGATAGTGGCTAGTCTGAGTCCCACTGGTTTTCCTTCATAGCTGAACAAAGAGTCTCTTGCAGTCATCTGTGATACGAGCAGCCCAATCCTAACCAGCGCTGGGTTTTGGCTGTATGGGAAGCCAAAGGGAAGGACAGGCTGGAAGGGTAAAGTGACATTCATCCCCTTACCCCTGGTAAAGCCCCAGCGTACGCAGTGGGGCTACTCAGATCCAAGAAGTCCTGTGTTGGGCTTTCAGGCCTGGGATGGGGAATAGGATTTGACATACGCCAGCACTGCAGATCCCACCCCCACCTGGGCCCAATCTACCCCTTCCCACCTTCCCCCAGCCCCTGTGCACCCTGGTGAGTGCTTACCTGCTGCGTCAGGTATGAAGTCTGGATCCAGCACCAGCTTGACAGCACAGGCCTTCCCTCCCATGCTCCTTGCTCTCCAGGTGTTGCAAGGCATGTTTCTGACACCCTGCACTGGACCAGCAGTCGTTGCTCCAGTATACATGGAGAATAGGATCGTGCCACATCCTACCAATGATGCTGTTGCTCAGATAAAATTTGATATTCCAAAATAAAGCAGCAGTCCATTTCTGAGGCTTGACAATGTTTTGCCTTGGGATTTTCTTTCTCAATGGTTTGTTTCTAGCACTCACGACAACACATCCTTATTTTTTACCCATTGTTCCCAGTTGTTTGGCATGCTGTGTGACATGATCCTGTTCAGAAGTCTTATATTCTAAATGAAAACAGGCCAGAGTGCGGATTATGCTGTCGCGTCTCTAATATTGAATCTTTTCCTCTGCATTATAACACCAGACCTGATGCTTTTGTGTGAGAATCACGTATTTCTAACTAAATGGGCAGACTTTAAATCCATATGACTTTTAAAAACCAATACGATGCATCATATAGTTTAAGAAAATGGTATGCATGCTGTTGCTTCAACACATGAAGATTTTTTGATTGACACTGAGAGAGTTTAGAGAGTGAGGGGAAGAAGAAGAAGATGATAAGCTATTTATAGGTTGCACAAATTATGTATATGAGCAGGTATGTCAGTCAGAAGCCTGAAGCAGTTCCTAAGGCAGCATCGGGGCAAGTAGGAGATCACAGTGGCACAAAGGGATAAGTGATAGCTTGGTGGCAGCTTACACAAAACTAAATGGGGATGCGATTGTAGCTCAGTCTTTGCATTGCTTGCAGGAGCACCCAAACTTAATCTCTGGTATCTCCAAGAAGAACCTGGGACAGTCTCCAGTCTGAAACGTGGGATTGTGGTTAGTGTAGGGTTGGGGAATTGCCATGGTCTGTGCCCATCAGAGGGCTCACTTGGTTGTCACCCTGTTATATATTGGGTTCCATGCAATAGAAACTTGGACAAGGCAACAGGCAGCAGTTAGAACTGAACTGAACTGAACTGAAGGGCAACAGCCCAACCCCTGTATATTGTTAACTCCACCCCCCAGGGCTCCTGATTGGAAGGGTGATTACTCAACCCATTCAGCTCTCTTGCTGGGGCTTAACCCCTGGCCTTCCTCCTGTGTACATAGCACGCCTCAACAGTCATGATGTGTAGGGAGGTGCCATGGAAAGGCAAGTCTTTGCATTAGGACCCCCAGAAAGTGGGTGCTGGCACTGCTCTGGAGCAGGAGCGTAGCTAATAACTGTACTGTAACCCAGTGCAGAGAGCAAAATGTTGCCCTGGAAGTGACATCACAATAGGAAGTGAAGTCACAGTTGTATTTTTGTTTTCTCTTATTTTTTTGGCCATAATATTGCATTCTGCATTAAATTACCTTTCTAGTGATATATAACATGATGGTATTATTCATACATACCAAGGTTTTCACAATTTTGGCCACTTACGTCAAACTCAGCTTGTTGCCCTCCCGCCCCCCCAAAAAGCTGGTTGCCCAATGCAATTGCATCCTCCTGCATTTCTTTAGCTACCCTGCTCTGGAGAGTAGCTGTCAATCAGGATGAATAATCCTGATCTAAGTGCTCCAATGGTCAGGCAATCCAAGCAAACTTCAGATTGACAAATGGGGGAGGGAATGAAACCAGTTTAGGTGAGATAATGGCTTCAGAGATGTGTGATAAATATGTCATTTTTGAATGAAGTGTTTGAAATTCAAATAAACTGGGAATAATTTTGTATGTTTATTTCCTAGCCTACCTTGAATTCCAATAATTCATTGAAACGCTGTCCAGGAACTAAGCTAAATGGATATTGCTGAACTTGGGGCAGGGGGAATTGCTGTGGCAACAAACAAGTATAGAATATTTAAGTCAGGGCCTGCTTTCGGAGTGGTGGGGCCCAATGTGGGGCATTCACACAGGGCCCCCACTCTCCTTGCGGGGCTGAACACTCACCAAGAAAAGCGCTTGTGCTGTCATGTGCAAAGTGTGGCACCTGGAAGTAGTTGGTGGTGACATCATGACATCACTGCCAACTGCTTCCTGGAAGCCCATTTTGGGCAGTTTGGAGGCTGGGGCATGTGGGAGGGCCCAAGGTAAAGCTGCTCTGCTCGCCCCACTGACGTACAACCCATAGAGATCCTGGCTGCAGCAGCAGGCGATTTGCTTGCTGTGCTGGTGTGGGGGCCCCCAAAGTGTGGGGCCCAATGTGACGACATTGGTCACATTGGCTTAAGGTCGGCCCTGATTTAAGTACAAATATTCACACTGAAATGAGTGGCACAAGTAGGGCAAGAGGCCAAGCTACTCTCACTCCAGTGCTGCTCCTTCAAGGACAATGTACAAGGTGAACAGCAGGCAGACGTTTTTAATTGCCTGTGTTGTACATGCTCCATTAATTAATAGGAACTGTAGCTGTCAAAGATGTCAGTCCATTTCCCATCGTTTTACTAACAAGATCTGAATGGACAGTTTAATTCTCAACACTCACTGCTTGGGGATAAGAAGTAGCTCAGTACTCCCACATAACATATGTCCTTGGGCCAACAGAGGAATAAAACATTAAACATTCTGCTTGCTTTTTCTTTTTGGAACATCCATGTTTGAATGCCACAAGGTTTGTCCTGGGCACCATGAGTGGAATTTGTTCAGGAAAATCTCCTTTGCATAAGGAACGTGATTCAAGGGGTGATGTGAGAGGACTGGGATTTTAAATGAGACATTTGTGGACATAGGCACCCTTTAAAAACAAAAAAACATATATATAATTCATCCCTTGTTCCAAGTGGCATCCATTCTGATAGAACAGAACAAGCACACATTGGAAGTGACATAAGTAGGACCTTACCAATACAGACAGCTTCTTGCGATTAAAAATACTGAATTCCATTGAGATGCAGTTCCATTGAAAATACTGCAATTCCATTATGATATGGAACAGGATGCAGACCCAGGAGACTTGAGGAATCAGGATCTGAGGAACTGGAGTCCTCGGTGGTGTGATCATATTTCAATAACTTGAGGTGGTTTTTTGGTGATATTTTTTCCACCATTTCTTGATTAAAATAACAAATTGCAGTGTTATGTTTTCATCCAAGTTTTTATTGAAAATTGTACAAATAGTGGAATAAATAAGGGTGAATGGTCCTACAAAGGCAAGCAACTACAGGCATACACCCCAGCCTGAAATAACCTGCTCAAATGTTCCCAAGCTGCACCCTGGTTGCAGCTTGGAGTGTCAAAGAAACTGCTACTTACTACTTCCACATTCCAATAGTCACCCCAGCATGCCCTGTGAATGATGAACATGCAGGTTCATAGTTTAAGCAAGCTTCCTCATGTTTCTGTTACTCCTCCTCCTGATCCCTTACTGAAAACTATTTCTGGATTCCCCAAAACTGTGTCAAAAAGAAACAAAAGTGATGTTATTTTTGTGAAATTGATCAAAATTTGTGTCAAACTCTGTCAAAAATAAGCAAAAGCTGTGTTTTTTCATGTTTTGGTCTAAATTTCGATTTATGTAGTGTTTTCAGTAGAAATTCTCATTATTTAGTGTTCTGTGTTGATCACAGAAAAAAACATCCCTATCGATAACAGATGGAGGAGCTGAGATGGTTTCATTATGTTGTTGTAGGTCAAGAGGAAAACGGGGCTAGGAGCAAGGATAACTTCCAATCATCTTTATAACCAGCCTACCAGTGCCGGCCTAGCCAAGAGACCAACTGAAAAAAATTGTCTCAGGCAGCAGATTGTTGTGCCCATCTCTACTTGCCTTCACTGTCCTCCCTACCCTACTCCCAGGATTGGAAAAGTGAAACAGAGAGGGAATTTGGAGCGGAGGAGCGTGCTTTGCTAGAATATTGGAGAATGGGAGGGGCAGAAGATGGCACATAATCCCTGCTAACAGGGCAAGAGGCACTTTTTCAAGCAGTGTTTCTCTTTTATTTACCAGGGGGAGAGTAATTGTCCCTATTCACCCCCGCGCAGTGTCTTTTCTAGTGGCTGTTGCTGGTGTTCCGCTTTTTTTTAGTTTGTAAGCCCTTTTGGGACTGGGAGCCATTTAACTTTATTAATATTACTAGTTGGTCCTTACCCGGCATTGCGGGTATAACTATAACTTGATTATAAACAACATTTTTAGTTTCACCTCCAGGAGCAAGAATAAATAAATTATTGGGTGAACCCACCCTTGAGCAAGCAACATAAAGTTGTCCGTGGGAGAAACATAGCGATCTCAAATCCACTCCGCAGTATTTAATAGACTGCCCCTGTGACTGGTTGATCATGATCGAGAATGCAAGTCTCACTGGAAATTGCAATCTCTTAAAGTTAAAAAGGAGATCCATCGGAATGAGTGGTATCCGTGGGATAAAAACTGTTTCACCCTCTCCCTTTCTTGTTAAGAAAGTTGCTTCAATTACAGTACCCAGCATCTTCTTGATACACAGCCTTGTGCCGTTGCAAAGTTTTGGCGGGTCGAGGTTCTGTAGTAAAATAATTGGAGATCCCACTGTAAGTAAAAGACTATGTGGTGGCAATCCAGCCAGATCAAGTGAGTTTAGGAAGTCTGATGGGAAATTGACAACCTCATAGGCATCTTCTACGGTATCGATAGATTTGTATTCAGTTACTATGCCTGGTAACATGGCAAGTATTTGATTGGAGTCCAAGACCGGGGCATAATGATTTCTAAAAGTTTCCAGAAGGTTCTACAAAGTTCTATTCGTTCTATTCGACTACACTTGGGCTTAAATGTCATCGGGACTGTCACCAATCAGCTTAGCGACCCCGAAAACTATGGATTTGACACGAATGTCGGTCATTTTGGCCATTTTATTTTTCACCCCTTCTCACCCCCCCCATGCCGATGGGGGCTGAACTTGGACTGAAACGGCATCGAGAGTGTCACTATTCATCTCAGCGACCCCAAAAACTATGGGTTTGACATTAATATCGGCCTTTTTTGATTATTTTTACATGTCACCCCCTTCCCACCCCCACCCCTAGGGGTGCTAGGGGGTGTCTTACCCCCAAAGTATTTCTAGAAGTGGGATGAGTTGTGAAATCTGAAATCAAATGGTGTCCTCTATGCCACTATCAGCGTGCTGCGCATATTCTATTTCCAAGCACTGTATCTTGCACCCCTTCTCACCCCCCATGCCGAGGGGAGCCGAACTCGGACTTAAATGGCATAGGGAGCGTCACTGTTCATCTCAGCGACCCTGAAAACTATGGATTTGACACCAATACCGGCCATTTTTATTTTTAATCACTATCAATGGCACCCCCTTTGCACCCCCATCCCTAGGGGTGCTGGGGGGGGGTGTCTTACCCCTTCAGTATTTCTTTCCAGATCATAAGGCATATGTGTATCAAATTTGGTGTAAACCGCTCCAGGCATTCCAGAGCTATGCTGGAACACACACGAACACACACACACACACACACACACACACACACACACACACACACACA
>JAJKFI010000030.1:1399194-1541462 GCA_029204185.1 Lerista edwardsae
ACACACACACACACACACACACACACACACACACACACACACACACAAGATTTTGCCTGTAAACCACTTTGTGTTGAAAAGTGGTATTATATATAAATACTGTTTGTTTGATTGACTGATCATTGGATAAGGGGGTGCATTTGGCCTGCTACTTCAGGGATAAAGATGTCTTGTGCTAGCCCTGGGCATAGCTATGGGCGGTTTCCTCAAAATTCAAATTGATCACAATCATTGGCCATCTGTTCCAAAAGTATCCTGTATGCTGTAGCCATGGCCTGTATGAGCCAACTTCATATCTTCAAAGCAAATGGGATTTTTATTTCTACTAGCCCCTTAATGCATCCAGAAGAGTATATTTAACAAGCACTGTAATACGTACGAAGTGTCCCTGTAGATGCTCATCCTTTTGGTGCTTTCAACTCCCGCTGAAATCCCTCACAATCATTTGCTAATGTTCCCTCTCTGAGCCAGCTCTTGGCCCTTTCCAGGACATGTGCGCATTGACAGCTGTTCCAGAAGCTCAGAAAGCATGCAGGTAAGGATGGTCCCATTCTCCCCATACTGGAACTGGAAATCCATTCCTGGAGATGATGAAGCTGTTTGTGATGCCTGACTAATCTCCTTTGTGAATCAGCTTCTTGGGCATTAAAGGGGAACTAATGCAGAAATGATTCCCATCTCTCTCTGTGTACATGCTGTAGACGTCCCAGTGCATCAAATGTACTTTTGAAACTGATCAAAACATTAAGAACTTTTGAAAAGCCCTGATGGATCAGACTAAGAGCGCAATCCTAAACTGGAGTTAAGCCAGTATAAACTAAGCCAGCAAAGTTTGGCCAGCACAAGGGCCACCATAAAGCATGTTTGGATTACTCTCGGAGTCAGGGGGGATGGCTTATGTCTGTGTGCTGGCCTCTATGGCCCCCTAACGGTATCCCCTCCCTTTCCAGCTTTCCTCCAGATTCAGATTGTGACTTTGTGACTCTGAGAATATGCCAAATGATCACAGCTAGGCAGAGGGTCAGTGGGGACTTGTGATATTTAATTATTCATTTTATTTATATCTTGGGCTTTATTTTTTTTTAAAAAAAAATGACTCCAAAAGCTGTCTAAAGAACTGCCCAGTTTACACACTCTTCTGAAAATTCCTCTCTTGCTCCTTCCTCATTTTCTATAGTAATTAGTGTTTTTCTTTCACTAAAAGCATTTCATTATGGAGATGTTCTTGTTTAGATAGAACCTCTATACAGCGTTTGTGAAGTCCCCATTTTGAAAGCGGTTTCTGAGAATCCACTCTGCATCATTACATACGCTAAGCAGACCTTGCCATGACTGGCTTTGTTGATGTGATGGCAGTAACAAACAACTTGGTGAAACCCCTCATATTGAAACACAACATTCAATTGGCATTTGTTCCAAAAGAATGAATGAAGAAACCCATTTGGCAATTCATATGGATAAACCTTACGCATTCAGGAGAAGCAGCTCTGCTTCTGGTGAGGGGAAAATCGATTGCCATAGCACCAGTGTATTTGCATAAGAACTAAACAGGCGGAGTCTCTTTTATGAAACCCAGACCACTGTAACATCCTTTAACAAACTCCTAATTTCTACAGACATTGCTTAAGGGGAAGGGAGTCAGGACCCCCTTACATTATTTCACAAGTCTGAGTACAAATGAGCTGTTGAACTACCAATTGCTTTGCATTTTTCTGCTCTGCAAAACCATCATAACCGCTAGCTCTGTGATTGAAATTGTCATTCTGATAAAATGAAACATGATTCTATACTGCATAGCAGGTTTCCTGCTAAGGGTGCAATCCTAGCCAACTTTTCAGTACTGGGGTAAGGGCAATGCAGCTCTGAGAGAAGGGAACAAACATTCCCTTATCTTGAGGGGGCCTCCGTGACTGCCCACACCCCAACTGCAGGATGCAGCACATGCCCCATTGGCACAGCTATGCCAGTACTGGAAATGTGGTTAGGCTTGTGCCCAAAATGTGCTAGCAGTCTCTTTTATCAAGCTAGGAGCTCAACCTCCCCTCCACAATGTTGCAGCCTTGCCAAAAGTGGGTGATCTGTATCCATCGGCGGGGGAAGGTCAGGAGGCTTCAGCAAGGAAAGGAGATTTAAATCCCCTTACCCCTTTGTAAGTCTCCCCACATGCAATGGGTTTCCTTGGACCTGTGCTAGCAATTTCTCGTGCACGTCTGAGGAGTGAAAGAAGGGGGAAACTGCTACTGGAGGGAATAGGGTCTGGTGCACCTTTGGCGCCCTCTTGCAAACTCCAACTCATCATGCCCCATCCCTGTTTCACTCCCTCTCTGCCCCACCATTGCATTAGCTCCTCCAGCAGCTGTAGGTAGGTCCAGCATTGGTCTTGGAGTGCTGTGGCAGCACTCCTGAAATGACTGTCAGTGGAGTGGTCTTTGCAAAGGGCTCCGCTCACTGGCCCAATTCTCAAATAGCAGCAGTCTCTAAATTAGAGATGCCTGCGCCAGTCACCCCCCAAACTTTGCACCAGACAGCTGTGTTTGCCCAGAAATCTGGGTGCAAAGCCTGCTGTGGCAGCAGAACCTGGAAGCAGCTGGTCTGTGCAAAGTTTGAGGGTGATTGGAGGCTCCCTGGCAGAACAGTAAGCTCCGTTAACCCCAGGGACAGACCTGGACAGACATCGGATCTGGCCCACTGGCAGGGGTATGGAGCCGACAGCTCAATAGGTCTGGGTTGTAATAAATCAAATCACAATAAACAGCAACAAGCCAATGCAGAGTTAAAGGAGAGGGAAAGGAGAGACCCATATGCCCTGCTGCCACTGCCCTGCATCTGGCATTTTAAAGTAGACTGGCATTTTAAAGCACCACCCCCAAGGAAGACACCAGACTGAGGTTGGGGTTTAAATTTATTAAGTACAATGTAAATTATGTAACCTACTGAACGCTCATCCCTCCCTCGCCAGTCTGTGGTAGGCAAAACAAAAAACAAAAACTGCCATCCATTGGCCAATCTGGATGACAGAAAAAAAATTCCTACCTGGCCCTCATGATGAGCAACCAGCTAATCTCAGACTGGACATACCCATCATAGCTTGTAACCTGGGATGGGGTTTTCCTCCATAAATTTATCCAATCCCTTTTAAAGGCATCCAGGCCCAATGCCATCACCACATCTCGCAGCAAGGAGTTCCACATTCTAATTACACACTGGGTAAAGAAATACCTTCTTTTGTTTGTTCTAACTCTCCTAACACTCAGTTTTAGAGGATGTCCCCTGGTTCTGGTATTGTGTGAGAGGGAAAAGAGATCCCCTTTATCTACTCTATCCACTCCGTGCATAATTTTGTATGTCTCAATCATGTCCCCCCTCAGGCGCCATTTTTCTAGACTGAAGAGCCCCAAACGCTGTAACCTTTTGTCGTAAGGGAGGTTTCCCAGCCTAGTAATCATTTTAGTTGCTCTTTTCTGTACTTTTTCTAATTCCACTGTGTCCTTTTTGAGATGTGGAGACCAAAACTGTACACAATACTCTAGGTGTGGCCTTACCATTGCCTTGTACAATGGCAATACAATATTGGCTGTTTTATTCTCAATCCCTTTTTAAATTATCCCTAACATGGAATTTGCCTTCTTCACTGCCGCTGCACACTGGGTCAACATTTTCATCGAGCTGTCCACCAAGATCCTGGTCTGTCACTGACAGCTCAGAACCCATTAACCTATATGTGAATTTTTGAATTTTATGCCCCAATGTGCATTACTTTGCACTTATTTACATTGAAACGCATCTGCCATTTTATTGCCCATTCTCCCAGTTGTGAGAGATCCTTCTGGAGCTCTTCACAATCCTTTCTAGTTTTTACCACCCGGAAAAGTTTAGTGTCATCTGCAAATTTGGCCACCTCACTGCTTACCTGTCTCCAGGTCATTTATGAATAAGTTAAAAAGCACTGGTCCCAGGACAGATCCCTGGGGCACACGGCTCTTCACCTCTCTCCACTGTGAAAATTGCCCATTAATCCCCACTCTGCTTCCTGAACCTCAACCAATTCTCAATCCACAAGAGGACCTGACCTCTTATTCCCTGACTGTGAATTTTTTTTCAGCAGCCTTTGGTAAGGGACTGTGTCAAATGCTTTCTGACAATCCAGATATATAATATCTACTGGTTCACCAACATCCACATGCCTGAAGAATTCCAATAAGTTTATGAGGCAAGACTTACCCTTACAGAAGCCATGCTGATTCTCCCCAAGCAAGGTTTGGTCTTCTATATTGTTTTAGGATTTTGTCTTTGATGAGACTTTCCACCACCTTACCTGGAATGGATGTGAGGCTGACCGGCCTATAGTTTCCTCCTACCTTTTTTAAAAATTGGTGTGACATTTGCTATCCTCCAATCCTCTGGTACCTTGGCAGTTTTAAGGGACAAGTTGCTTATTATAGTCAAGAGATCAGCAACTTCATTCTTTAGCTCCTTAAAAACTCTTCGGTGAATGCCATCTGGGCCCGGTGACTTATTTATCTTTAATTTATCAATTAAATTTAACAAATCCTCTCTTTTAACTTCTATCTGACTTAGTTCCCTAGTCAAAAGGGACTGTTCAGGCAGCGGTAACTGCCCAAGGTCTTCTGTCGTGAAGACAGATGCAAAGAAGTCATTTAATTTCTCTGCAATCTCTAATTTCCCTTTTATCTCCCCTTTCCCTCCCTCACCATCCAGCGGGCCAACTGCCTCTCTGGCAGGTTTCCTACTCCTAATATATTTTAAAAAGCTTTTATTATTCCGCTTTATGTTGCTAGCCATGAGTTCCTCAAAGTCTTTCTTGGCCTCCCATATTCTTGACATTCTTACATGTCTTTTGCCAGAGTATATGGTCCTTTTTATTTTCTTCATTTGGGCAAGACTTCCACATACGGAAGGAAGCTTCCTTGCCCTTTACAGCCTCTCTAATTTTGCCCATTACCCATGCTGGCACCCTCTTGCATTTAGTTGAGCCCTTCTTTCTTTGTGGAATACACTTCCCCTGGGCTTCTACTATTGTTATTTTAAACAACCTCCATGCTTTCTCGAGTGTTTGGACTTTTTTTCACCTTCCCTTTTAACTTCATCCTAACTAGTTTCCTCATTTGTGGGAAATTTGCCCTTTGAAAGTCAAGGGTTTTTGTATCAGATTTATTTGGCATACTACCCCCAACATGCATGGTGAAATGGATCACAGCATTTCCCTAATGGCTCAGTAACATTTACATCCCTAACCAGGTTCTGGGTGTTACACAGTATTATATCCAGAGTTGCCTGTCCTCTGGTGGGCTCCATGACAAGTTGCTCTAAGGGACAAGCATTTAGCATGTCAAGAAACCCTGTCTCCCTTTCTTGACTGGAACATGAATTGACCCAGTCAATATGGGGATAATTAAAATCCCCCATGACCACAATCCTGCCCCTCTTTGATGCCTTCCTAATTAGTTTCCTCATCTCAAGGTCCCTTTCAGGTTTTTGACCTGGGGGGTGAGAACACACACCTACTTTACATCACTCCTTGGACCTAATAGTTTAACCCACAGTGCTTCTGTGGTAGAGTCAGACCTACCTTCAACCTCTACGCTTCTGGAATCTATCCTTTCTTTGACATAGATGGCCACCCCACCTCCAACACGCACCTCCCTGTCCCTCCTGTAAAGTTTATAGCCTGGTATTGCGGTATCCCACTGGTTCTCCGCATTCCATGAGGTTTCTGTTTTGCCCACTATGTCAATATTCTCCCTAGCCACTAAACATTCCAATTCTCCCATCTTTGCTCGAAGACTCCGAGCATTAGTATAAAAGCACCTGTATATGGGGTCCCCAAAGAAGGACTGCTTGCTTCCACCTTTAGCTCTACAGTCTCTTATTCTGTTGAACTCACTATCACTTCCCATCACGCTTCTACTCATAATTCCTACACTATCATTACCTTGTTCCTCTGTCACCTCGCCACCCTTATTCCCTAGGGTTGAGGAGTCCTGAACTGGATGCCACTCAGCTCCTGTCGGCTTTCCCCTGGGGTTTAGTTTAAAAGCTGCTCTGCTACCTTTTTAATATTACGCACTAGCAGTCTGGTTCCATTTTGGTTCAAGTGCAGCCTGTCCTTCTTGTACAGGCTTGGCTTGCCCCAAAACGCTCCCCAGTGTCTCATAAATCTAATCCCCTCCTCCTGACACCACCATCTCATCCATGCATTGAGACTTCTAATCTCCGCCTTCCTACCTGGCCCTGCGCGAGGAACAGGCAGCACTTTTGAGAATGCTACCTTTGGGGTCCTGGTTTTCAACTTCCTCCCTAACAACCTAAATTTGGCCTCCAGGACTGCCCGGCTACATTTTCCCATGTCGTTGGTGCCAACGTGCACCACCACTGCTACCTCCTCCCCAGCACTCTCTACCAACCTATCTAGACGAGACGTGATGTCCGCAACCTTCGCACCAGGCAGGCATGTCACAATGTGGTCCTCACATCCATCACAGACCCCCCTCTCCACATTCCTAACTATAGAATCTCCCACTACAAGAAGCCCCCGACCCCCCTCCCACCGAGGAGTATCCTTAGTGTGACTGGATATGCGCCCGTCACTTGAAGAAGAGGTCCCCCCTAGAGGATTGTTTCCCTCTTTTCCAGAGTGATGTCCTCCAGCCCTGAGACTTCCTACCCCAGCAGCCGAGGGGCTGCCCCTCTGAGGGTGGGACGAAGCCTGCAATCCCCGGAAGTCTCACCATGGTCCCTCTCTACCTGCCTCTGCTTCTCCATGTCCACAACCAAGAGACTCGTTCCCTGAGTGCTTGGAGCTCCTTGCAGCGAGGACACACCCACGACTTATGCCCAAGAGGCATATAGTCATACATATGGCACTCAGTGCAAAACACTGGATAGCCCCCATCCTGCTGCTGGCTGCCTGCCTGTATAGCCTTATTAGATGTGGGAATTGGCTGCTCCTCTTCTCACAGAAGCTGAAGGGCAGTGTTTTGGGGCCCTGGTTTCCTCACCCTGCTGCTGAACTCACACAGCTGCTTAACTCGCCTACCTGGCACTTGGTTCCGAGGCACTTAGCTTTACAAAATGATGTGAGTAATAATCATAGAATGGAAAAAACATATATAATAGGTCTTTCAGTTCACTTGCAGAATAGAACTGGAGTAATAACGTCCAACATTAGATAAGCATTTGACAGTTTGAAGTTCCCTAATAGATGATTATCAAATGATGAGGCTTTACAAGCTCTGAAGGTTTCTTGCTCTGGCATCTGCTTATTCTGAAAGAAACCAAGTTTTTGGTCTGTTTCTAACGTCTGCTGCCAATCCACAGCCCATTTCATCCAGACACATGGTACTCAGCGGTGGCATCCAGGCGGAACGGGCCGGTACGGCGTTCCGCTTGTTCCACGGATGGGCCCGGGCTGCGTCGCCTCTCCTGAGGACGGGCGAGCTGTTCCTGGGCCCGCCCACCCTCCCTCCCGTGCGTCCAAATTGCTCTGAAATTGAGCGATTCCAGGCGCAGGGAGGTGCAGGGAGGCGTGGCTGGCCTCCGCCATAGGGGCGGAGGGCTGCCAATCATCTGGGCGTTCCGGTTCCTGGTGTGCCCAGATGACATCACTGATGGTACTTGTATTAGCAGGATTACCCAAGAGTAAGCGTGGCATGGATTGCATCTTCATACTGTATGTTTCTCTAAAAGGCAATATGTGGCATAGTATACAGGTGGGTTACCCTTTATCCGGACATCCAAAATTTTTGTCCAAGACTTGTTTTCTGTAGTGTGAACATTAGAAGGTCTTGCGCTCGTTATCATGTACAGTGCAGGTAGTTCTAGTCTCTGCTCTGTGGTTTGTATCTATACAGACATTGTTGAAAAATGTGAAAATGGCCAGCAGACACCCAAATGGGTAACAGCGAAAAGAGCAAGAGGAAGCATTTCTCATTCTATTTATGCAATTTTTCTGAACTCCAGACAACTTCCCATCCCAAGCAGTCTGAATAAGGGATTTTCAACCTGTGGTGAGCTGTGGCCTTGAAAGTCCATGGTTCAGCACCAAGGGGCCAAATGACATGTAGGGTAGTTTGGACCTTGGCTGCTTCGTTGGTTTTTATCATTAAAACCAGCCAGAGAAAACAAAATCATAGGATTTTTTTTATCTTTCTGGAGCGAGGAGAGATCTCCATACTGTTCAACCCAAAGCTGCTGGAACAGAAAGGTCAATGATTAAATAACAGAAGATCACATGCATGGTTCACAACAATGAACAATTGCCAATTGGTTAGAGGGAAATGCTGAACAAACGATTCACATTACATATGCAGGATTCTAAATTAACAATAACAAACTGGGAACAAGAACTGAGCATCAAATAAAGTTAGTTCACTGCAATGAGTACCTTGTTTAGAATGTCACTGTAGCTAAAGGCACAGACATTGTGGTCGGTTGAGAGGACATGGAAAGAGAATATTGGGAAAATCATAGTCTATCTTCTTCTGAAATACTGTGTATAGTTTAGGTCATTCCATTGCCAGAAAGAATATAGCAGGATATATTCTATGCTATGAGATTTTATTAAAAGATATGAGCGTACACACCTATGAATAGAGAATTTTATGAGTGTAGATCGATCACATTAAAAGGGGGATATGATTAAATGCACAGTTAAAACACCTAGGATTAGGAAAACAGATGTGGAGCTTCAGTTCTGCCTAGTTCATTGTGCAGCAATATGGGGCTAGTCAGTAAGTCTCCGTTGTGGCAGATTTGATAAGGAAATGCTGGTATATACAATATGTAACTGCATCATGGAGCCAATATTGCTGCAGGATTCCAAGAGGGTTTTGACAGACTGCATAAAAAAAAAATGACACTTCTTATAACACTTCTTCTTTTGCTTTAAGCCGCCCCGAGGGTTCTATGGTGCCAAAGTGCCACTGCTGAATTTGCAACATAAAAACATGTTGGGAAAAGCCAAGCATTCAGTTGCTGAGTGGCTGAAGCAATATAAACAAACCAGGTACACTTCAGAGCCACAGTCAATCCCCAATTCCTATGGATTAGGAAACATTTTCACATTTTCAAGAGAGTCACTAGATAGAGGGATGTTCTTTTCCCTCTCACACAACACAAGAACCAGGGGGACACCTACTAAAATTGAGTCTTGGGACAGTAAGAACAGACAAAAGAAAATATTTCTTGACTCAGCATCAAGAAATAGTCTGTGGAACTCCTTGCCACAAGATGTGGTGATGGTGTCTGGCCTAGGTGCCTTTAAAAGGACATTGGACAGATTTCTAGAAGAAAAGTCGATCACAGGTTACAAGCCCTGATAGGTATGTGCAACAGGATGAAGGTATCTTGTTGTCCTTGCCTTCTCTCTGCCCCAACTGCCTCCCTACTTCTTGGCAGTGTACTCATCACCCACGGGCTCCAACTGCTCGTTCCACCAGTATGAAGGCCCAGCACTGACTGGCACTGGCCTCTCTGCTGGTGCCTCTTCTGACCATCACAGTCTACCTTATGGCACGTTTGCGATGGCCATTGTTGGGGCAGCATGCAGGCCACCAGCCCTGCCCCAGTGTAGGGTTGAATTATCAATTGAAGTATTGAATAATTTTGATACTGGGAAACGGTCTCTTCAGCCAGAACAGCTGAGCAAAGATGCAGTAAAATTAATATGAACAACAACCATCTTTGCTCAACTACTGTGATGACATTAGTCTAACCTCACAGATTAGGTTACAGATTAGGTTTGCCTTACAGGGCTGTGTAATACAGA
Source organism: Lerista edwardsae (assembly GCA_029204185.1). NCBI lineage: Eukaryota > Metazoa > Chordata > Lepidosauria > Squamata > Scincidae > Lerista > Lerista edwardsae. The sequence goes on from JAJKFI010000030.1 coordinate 1,408,982, forward strand.
TGCACTTTATCAGGGTCCAGGTCCAGGACACTAAGTAGTAGCATCTAGTGGTTAGCCACCTTGGGTCCCCTTCAGTGTTTCTTCAGGAGAAAGGCTGAATAGAAATACAATTTCTATATTGGAACAGGAAGGCAGGAGGTGTGGACTGATGGTTAAGCTGCTGGTACTGCTAAGGAGGAGAATCTGTGGTCTGTTTTTGGATGAGAGACAGAACGCCAGGCTGTGACAAACAACAGTACCTGTTGCAGCAGAACAGGGTCACTGTGGAGCTGATGAGTCAGTGCGGGAATGTTGTGAGAAGGCCAGCCGGCAAAAGAACGGAGTCCAACCTTGAGGACCTGTCCAGGCTGGATTTACGATCACCTGCTGAAGCTCGCTGTCACATGGCCAGAGGAGAGAACCACACTGTGAAGGCTACATCTGGGATTGAGGCCTCGGTGAATTGCAGAATACTGTATATTTGTTTTAAAAAAAAAACCATTGAAAAATGGTGGTTTAGACTAGCCTGCCCATATAAGCCGCCTTGGGCGTTTGCTTCAGCATGGGAAAGGCAGGGTATAAAGTCTTCAAACTAAAAATAAAAAAAATAATTATTATTAATAATTAATAAACAATAATGGTTACTATGCTCACTCCCTTCCTGATCTCTTCTCTTCCTTGTTTGGATGTGCAGTTTACTAGGGAAGAGCCTTGGTAGGTAGGTAGTTTGAATTTTGCAATTAGCAAGAAACACATGTAAATGTACTGTGAAATCAACTGATCATGCGAATAGGCCTACTGTAGTCTGGCTTTTTACAGAACATGGAGCACATTAAGGAGGAAGAGACAGTTTAGCATTCTATCCTTTACCTAAATTTTCCATTTTAGTCACCATTTGCACTTTGCTCAGGTTTTTGCATTAAGAGCTATTCCCAGGAGGAGATCTAGAAGCAGTTTAATCAGGATCCATCTGGCCTATGCTTGAATTTGTGAAAGCCTCCTGCAGTCTGCAGCTAATATATTTCCATAAAACCAGAGTGGTGTGAAAAGAACTGACCTAACTAGAATTTTGCAATGCTAGTGTGCGGCTCTGCCTTGGGAATAGAGTTCAATGGGAGTCTTCTTTTATTGCAGTATGGACGGGCTAGCACAGGAGGTAAATAAATGTAAGAGCCCTAGGAAGGCCACACTGGGCAAATATGGTCAAGAAGGATGTCTTCGATAAGCACCATTGTGCTTTAAGGTGTCCCAGAATTATGTCTGATTGATAATGTGGAAGAGAGGTAGCCAAAGAAAATACTGGAGAATATTAAGTGCCCCTTAAATTCTGGCCAAGACTCTTATTTGGCATATACGTGAAATCTGCTCCAGAAGCCCTGATTTTGAGGCATGTGAACGTACAGGATGAGTGAGAGACAAATGTTAGGACAAGTCTGGAGAACAACAGGGGGATTGGCAAGAAAGGATCAATTTGAAACAGTCTAAAAGGGGAGACTGCATTCTGTGCACGTTATGTTAGAAAGGAATATTAAAATTGGATTTAAAATGCTCTCTTATTCATGTTACTTTAAACGCAATTTTAAGTACAGCTCACCAAGAGCACAATCCCAAGCGCTCAGTGGGCCAGCACAAGCCGCTTCTGCTCGCCCAGTGTCATTCCAAGCGTGTCGTGAAGCAGTTTTGTATTGACACGGAGGACGGGCGGGCACTGCACGGGTGCGTGCTGGCTTTCCCACGCCGATGACCAGTGTGGGGGGTTGGGGAAGGTGAGGGGAAGCAGAATGGGACGGGGGTAAGGACGGGGGTAATGGGGGGGCCTATGGGGGGGCCGGCCCCGGGGAGGGGTATGGAGGCAGGATCTGGCACTTCGGCTGGATCCTAACCCCCGTCCCGGCCCAGGCAGCCCTGATTCAGGCTGTTCCGCTTTGCGCCGCCGATTTTGGCAGTGCAGATCTAAGTAGCTCCATTTGGGCCTCTGCACCTTACTCAGAGGAAGGGGACTTGGTTCCCCTTGGCCTGGGTTAAACGCAGCGAGGCCCATCCCCAGACTGAATATTGGGCTGGCCTATTGGCCTGCCTATTCCAGCTTGGGGTTAGGGTTGCACTCCCAGAGACATCAGTCAGAAACTGAAGCTATGCTTAAAGTTTGAAGTGTTGTATTTCAATTAGGAAAAAAGCGACAGTTTTTAGGAGTGGCTTTGTGTGCTTCCTTTTTCCTGAGAGCCAGTCTTTGAGCCATTGGCACAACAGGGAACTTTTCTCATGGGTCAGGCAACAGCTGGGGGGAGGAAATCTGGATCAGGACTGCAACAGGAGCAAACAGTTCCAACATCCTTCTCCTGCCATAGTTCCACTCTGGATTAGGGCCCTGCGTGGCTACTAGATACATTTAACAAACAAACACCGTGCTAGCCTCATTGACCTAACCTGCATATTGTCTCATTTGGCTCTTATGCTTTGCAGCATGGAAAGTGTGCATATAGAAAGAGTTGGGGACCCCATTGTGCAGAGCCCACTCATTGTACTGAATCAGCAATAGTTGTCACAACTCCTGCTACAGGACAAGGGAGGCTTTTGGCCATACAGTTGCATAAAACCGTTTTTCCGCTACGCGTGCCTGGATGATGGGGGGGGAGGTGTGATGCCATTGACAATCCCACACAGTGGTGTCCCTACGGGAATGCTAAGTGTTGCAAGCATTGAGCTCCTATGTAGGGTGGCCCCTTCCCCCTCGCCTCCAGAGCAGTGGTGGGATTCAGCCAGTTCTCACCAGTTCTGCAGAACCGGTTGCTAATTTTAGGTTGGGAGAGGGAAGAAAGGCAGCGGCTGGCCCTGAAGGCCGCCCTGAAGGACATAGAACCGGTTGTTAATGTATTTGAATCCCACCACTGCTCCAGAGCCATTTGTGGCTCAGAGAGCAAAGTCTCTGTCGGGACTCTCCAGATCCCGCACACTCCCGTCTATGTCCTGCTGCACAACAGGCTCACAACACCTGATGCCGGTTCAGCCTTGTGCTCACCAGAAGCTATTGCAAGCCAGAGGATATTCCTTCTGTGTTAGAAGTGAGTGATGCTGAGCTGGCCTTTGCCCTTCTTGCCTCACACAGTTGGGGCCAAACTAGGGGTGAAACTTGTTATTGCATCCCTAATCCGGTTTTAACCCTTTTAAAAATCCTGAATTGCACTTACAAGGAGTGGTGTGCGCATGTGTGGGCACACACGCTGCAGTCTGGTTCTAGATAGATAGCTAACTCTTTCTTCCTTGAGTTTTTTCCCTGATGAAAATTATATACACTCTAGCTATTTGCCCAGCAGGGAAAAAAAATGTATGTAGAAGGATGGTTTTGCCAGATTTTATCCAGCTTGAGTATCTTTTTAAAAACAAAATCCAACTCACAATTGATTTGTTCCACTCTCAATCCAGTTTGCTCACTCATCTAAGGTCTCATGACATAGTTAGTCATGAGTGAATTCTATTGAAACCAGTGGAACAAATTAATGTTTGTTCTTGAACTTACATCCAGTTACTTTCAATGATGTTTAGCGGTGGGAATTGTTCACAAATAACTTTTGCTGGATGGAAGAGAATAATTTCAATGAAGCTGAACTCTGAATTTCATTTTCAAAGTTTAATAACTGACTGAGTCACCTCTAGCAAAAAAAAAAAATCTGCATTATGCGAGGGGAAAAATGCATATACCATTTGGAAATTGGTGAAAGCTCTCGATGTTCTTAATTGTGTGGCATCTCCCTGGATTTGGGGCTGGCAGTTGTGGACGCCAGAGAGAGCAGGAAGCATTGCTAAGGAGCATGCCAGAAGTGGCTGAACTGGTGTGCTCCCTTTTCCTCACTCTCTGGATTCTGCATACACAATTTTTGGACATTTGACTAAGACTTCTGTGAAGTGAGCTTTCCAGGGACATCTTATTGGTCATTGTGGGAAACAATAAGTCAGACAAGATATTCCGTTGGTCTGATCCAACAGGGATATTATGGTCTCATAAAGTATTGTGTCACTTAAGTATTGTAAACACTGTAGCCCAGTGTTTCTCAAACTGTGGGTTGGGGCCCACTTGGTGAGTTGCGACCTGATGTCAAATAGGTCACAGAAAGCTGGGAGCAGCCATCTTGGAAGTTGCTGACCTTACTCTTGCTACGTTCCTTTTGCGAGTGGTTTGAGGTTTCAAATTTTGAGTTTTCATTTTGAGTTTTCACATGAAGATTTTTTAGAAATTTTGTTTTTGTTCAGTGCTTTTTCATAATATTTTGCCCTAATCCTGCTTTCTGACAGGGATTTTTAATGGTTGTGCAATTGCTGCAGTCCAAGAATGTCAGTTTGCATTCCAGGAGTGTCATTTGATTATGTCATAGTGACGTCACTTCCTGCTTGATGACGTCACTTCTGGTCATCACATCATTTCTGATGGGTTCCGAAATGGGTGCCATTCTAAAAAGCGGGTCTTGGTGCAAGAGGTTTGACAACCACTGCTGCAGCCTATTTGCAATTGTTAGTTACGTATTAATTGATTTATTTAATTGATTATTTCTATGTAAACCGCTTTATGAACTTCTCTGTTGAAAAGTGGTATATAAATATTCTTAATATATTTATGATGCTGATGATGATCTTTATTTGGTGCGGTTAAGTATTCCTTTGTAATAGGCAGAGTGCAAGTGAAGTGCCAGCATGAACAAGAACTCTTGTTTCTTAAAGCCTGTGCACGTTTCAGGAAATGTCATAAGAGAGGTCCTAGTTGGATAGCTTTTGTTGAACCATAGTTAAAACCAGGCATGGTTGCATAGCTGGTTGAATTCCTCTCTGTTCTCCCCTTCCCATTGCTCCCTCTTCCCCCTCCATCTCCCTACCTACCAGGGCCCTCTAGCGACAAACAAGAAAAGGGCTACAGCTGTCTACCATATATGGATACAACATCTACTGATAATTAAAGAAAAAAGATGGTAGAAGAGTGTTTAACTTTTCTAATTCTCTTCACTTGTTTAGCTGTCAGAGGCTAGTGTAGCTCCTAGTCATGCCAGGCAAATTTCCTATAGCTTCAGCTTTACAATTCTGTACTATTAAGCTATGCCTAGTTTCTTTTTTTATAACCAAAAAAATCAACCAACCCCCCATCGACTTTACAATTCTCCATTAGCCTTTTCTTCTCTGCCTCTTACAGGTGAGACCATGGTATTTGTGGGGGTTCCATTCTGGTTCCACAACCACCTGACGATACTGACATCCACAGGGCTTAAAAAAAAAAAAAAAGAGCACCAAAATCCATTTTCCAGGACGAAATAAGTTTGTTCTTTAGATGAAATGTAAGTTTCTCAAACTGTGAGATACTATCGCTGTGGAAACAGGAAGCTGGGCTACGTAGGCCCTTGGCCTGACCCATCAGGACTGTGGTGGCTGGCACAAGAGACACTGTAAAATATGTTTGGACCACTCTCAAAGGCAGAGAGGCCAGCACACAGATGGATGCCATTCTCCCTGAGGATGGCCCATGTGCTGGCCAAACTTTGCTGGCCTAACTCCAGGTTAGGATTGCGCCCTAAGTTTCAACATAGAAAACCGTGGACATGTGGTATCCACGGATTTAAGTGACTATAGATGCCAGCAGATTCCGGTGCCAAATTTAACGGGCTTTTTAAAAAGCACACCCAGATCCAGTTTTCTACCTTTGCATTGCCAAACGGCGCCATTTCCAAGACTCTACAGACCTGAATGCATCTGCTGGGTCCTGAGTAGCACAATCATGCCTTATGGCACGTTTGAGACACTTGGAACCGGCGCAGGGAGGCCTCACCAGCACAACAGTCAGTGGCGGCATTCAGCCGGTACGCTGGGCGGGACTTACCTTTGAGCAGCAGTCCGCCCGTTGGGTCACGGGAAACGTTGCGTCCGGCGGGCAGGAAAGCGGCAGAACGCGGTGTGACGCAACAGGCGGACTGCCGCTCAAAGGTAAGTCCCGCCCAGCGTACCGGCTGAATGCCGCCGCTGACAAGAGTCCTTTAGGATTGTGCTGTAATTGAGTACGGACTGAAGACAGAGGCGTTAGGAAATCACACAAATGAAAGAGCAGATGATATTCTATTGTATTTCCGTCTTTTTAAAATTCGCAGCCATGGGATCTGGCTTGGGATTGTGGCACGAGGAAAGGAGGTTTAACCCTTTTCCCTCCATGCCATTTTCCATGATAAAAAATTACGCTCCTGCCATGTTTGAGCAGAGAGAAAAAATTCCATTGGAAGAAAAGCCTAAATGTGTTAAATTTCAGCAGATTCCGACAAGCATTTTAAATGAGCAGGGGCAAGGAAGTTGGGCTGCCTCTCCTCACACTTGTCTGAACAACTGAAGCTAAGCCTACACATTTCTGCTCTGCCCCCATGAAGAGACTTTTGGGCTTATGTGGGAAGAAAAAGCAAAACTCACCCACTTGATGTTGGCATCCTTTGGTTTAAACTATTGAAGTGGTTCGTGAGAATGTTCTTTAAACAATTCTGGGCAATTACTTGAATTGGTCTTCATGGGAATTGAAAAAACTTTATTAGGAAGAGTTAAAACTGAGCCTGTAGTAAGATTAATATATTTGAATTGTGTGTTTGTGTTTTTTTTTTTAATGAATGTGGCCATCTGTTTGCTTTCCTTGTGTTCCCTTCCTGTTTGATTGATTCAAGTCATTTTGTCTTGGCAGTCATAAGAAATCATTTCCAGGTAGTGCCTCTTAAAGAAAAGTTCTGTTTCTCTTTTGCTGCTTATCTTTCAATAGTTGTATTGCTTGCTCCTTCACACGGTCCCACTGGGACACCCTGTGGACACTCAGATAATTGCAGGAAATTTAAGGCGAAGGTTTATCAAATCAATGCAAATGCTATGGAAACAAATTTTAGAAAATTCATGGGAAAACTCCTCACATTTCCTGGAAGGAGTGCCTGGCTCCTTAGGAAAACTTCAGCTAACGGGTATAATGGGGTTCTCCTACCAAAAGGAGAAGATCCCACTGTCAATAGAACCTAAGGCCTAATATTTACCTTTCTTTAAGACATCACCCTGCCAACAAAGGTTCGCCTAGTCAAAGCGATGGTTTTCCCAGTAGCAATGTATGGCTGTGAGAGCTGGACCATAAGAAAGGCGGAGCGCCGAAGAATAGATGCTTTTGAATTATGGTGTTGGTGAAGACTCTTGCGAGTCCCCTGGACTGCAAGGAGATCCAATCGGTCAATCCTCCAGGAAGTCAAGCCTGATTGCTCCCTGGAAGGACAAATCCTGGAGCTGAAGTTCAAGTACTTTGGCCACTTCATGAGAAGAGAGGACTCTTTAGAAAAGACCCTCATGTTGGGAAAGATTGAAGGCAAAAGGAGAAGGGGGTGGCAGAGGATGAAATGGTTAGAGAGTGTCACCAAAGCAATGAACATGAAATTGGGTGAACTCAGGAAGCTAGTGGAGGACAGGGAGGCCTGGCGTGCTGTGGTCCATGGGGTCACGAAGAGTTGGATACGACTTAGTGACTGAACAACAACAAAGGTAAATATATTGATGTGGCACAAGCAATATATAACTCACTTTGGGCCCAGCCTGAGGACCATGCCACCAGCAACATGTTTGTATCACTGCCTAAAGGTGATATTATACATGAATGTATAATAAAGCACTTTCATGACACTGTGGGAGGAGGGAGAACTGGGGAGGGGGTGGAACTGGGTGGGTATACGGTAGGATCAGGCCAGCAAGGGGCTTGGGGAAGGTGACAGCTTCTGCCACTGCATCCTGAACCCCCTCCAGAGTGGGCGACCTGGTTCAAATGCAGGTGCAGAACAGAGGAGACCTTTTGCCGCAAATGTTCCCGTCCCCCAAGAAGACCCTGGTGCTAGCCTGGGCAGGCTCAGGATGCAGCGGTCGCCATTTTGGCGCTAAAGCTCGTAGTTGCCCAACTTACAATTTACTTTGTACTTTGACATCTCAAGAGCAAGTAGCATGCCACTCTCATGTGAGTCCCACCCCCCTTGGCCTAGCTTCCTTCAAACAGTAGAGACACGGCAGCAGCAGATTCCTGAAAAAGGACGTGGGGGCTCCTACCCCATAGCACAGGTTTCTTCTTCCCTAGCTCATCCACAGAACCATTCTGCAGAATTCATGCAAACAGGAAATCATGGCACTGCTGCTTATGTAAAGATCACACCACTTTGGGCTGAGGAAGCCAAATTATAGCTTCTTTTGTAATCATACTCTTGCTTGTCTGCTTATTTTTGTTAAACGTTTATATACCCCTTTAGAGAGGGTTGACAGTACTTAGACAAAGTGCCATTTCAGGCGAAATAGAAGATGGGGAGTGGAAAAGCACAACAGTTGGTGACGTGGCCAACTCTTGTCACTTATGCATACTCCAAGTCCTGGTGGACACTAGTCTATGCTCCTGGACCCTAGCTCAGTGAAAGTATACCTGCTTCTTATATAAGGCTCTCAGGTTCAGTCTCTAGCATCTTCAGGTGGGGCAGAGAAATGTTCCTGTTTGAGAGCTGTTGCCAGTCAATGCCAAGACCTGAGCCAGATGGACTTAGTGGTCTGATTACATAAGGGATATTTTGGTGTTCACTCAGATCCCAGAAATGGCTAATTGTTCTGTCCAGGAATAGCAATAGGCTTAGGTTGGCTATCAGTTGGAGTCAGGAAATATTTTTTTTGCTATGATTGGCTTTGTGATCCTTTTTTGTTTGTGTCTTCCTCATAGTTAACAGAGGGCAATTAAGATGATGTTCTCAAAGTATTGGTGGTGGTGCTTTTTACATCAAGCAGGGAGTTTGACAAGGATGGACAGTAGCATAGCTAGAGGGGGGTCACACCATTAGGTTTTGCAAGCAGTTCCTCCCCTTTCCCTTTGGAGCCATTTGAAGCTCCAATGTAGCCTCCATTTTGCTCTAGCCAATGGGAATGGAGATACGCTACAGGGGTGGAGAGAGCTAAGTGATGTGCCCCCGGACTTGAAGGGGAAGGCTCCTTGGGGCTTTAGAGTGTCCTAACACCTTTTGTAGGGTGGAGTTGAAACACCACAGTGGGGTAGGTAAAGTTGGAAGTCATTGAGCTGCATTGTCTTCTGCCTTACACCATTTTCATTTCTATAACTCTTTAGGAGACTGGCCAACAATTGCCAAACTGTTTGAATGTGTAGTGCTTTAATAAAGTCACAGCCCATTCCCATCCCAGTGTTTTGCCTCTTTCTCCCCTCTGCAAGTGAGGACTTTTGACTCCTAACTCCTATTTAAATGGGAAAATTTGTTGAGAATTGGCCTCCATAATTCATTTCCATGATTTGAAACTATGGAGTCCAGTCTTGATGTTTTAAGTGAAAAATATGAGTGATCTTAGAGACACTTAATGTACAACACATAGAGTACTGTATTTCCAGAACATTAGTGTACAATAGCTGGATAAATTATGATTGCAATCTATGCATTTACCAGGGAGTAGGTCTCTTTGAACTACTCAGAAGTGAGTAGACATGCATAGGCTTGTGCTGTAAAGCTGTAATCCTGTGTCTATTTGCAGGAGATATCCCAGTGGAATGGATTTGTTTTGTAACTATGCAGAGATTCAAGCTCTTAGGATGCAGAGGATAGTTGATTGCACTGTAGGTTTAAAATGAATAGTGACTTTTTCATTAATGGCTGAAATCAACCTGATTTCACTGAGGCCAGGATTTATTTTTATTTTTTGCTTTTAGTTATGTTTTTCTGATAGTGTTTTCCAGTGTCTTAGGTTACATTGCATATAACAATGAAACTCTGAAAACAAAGTGAAAAGCCACAGAATCCCTGTGAGATTCAATATCGACCCCTAAAACGCCCAGCCTAACTTTATCTTAATCCCTGACCTTTAAACCCAGACCAAATAAAACGGTCTTCCGCACATTCCTAATACACATAAAATTGGGTTTCCAAGGGAAATTACGTTCACAGCAGCAGCACAAACACAGAAAATGCATCTGTGGACCATCTTCATGTGGATTTAGTGTGTGAACATTCTCACGAATGTCATCTTTCAGAACGAAAGCTGTGCAGGGCAGTTTACCTTCCTCTTGCTATACAACAGAGCAATGCTATTACCTTTCCAGGAGTGCATTATTTTCCGTGAATGTGCCCAGACCAGGGATGGTCAACCTGGGTATTCTTGGGCCTCACTTAGTTATCCCAAAGGGAAATGCATTTTCCTGCAGATTCCTATTTGTAAAAGAAAGGAAGGTTCTACGTATAATAAAGCAACACTACCTACCAGAAAAGGTTCAGTTATGGAAAGATGTCTTATTGTTCGTTCAACTAGCTATTTGCCAGGATACTGGAAACAAGGCACAAAGAGAGCACTAACAGCATGTGGAATCTCCCTTTTGAAAATAGTGTTCATGAATGTTTAACAAATTTTTATCATACACTGATTGACATTTGATAGGGGAAATACAGTTGTTTTCCTCCTGTTGATCATTCCTGTCCTAGACTAAAACGGCTTTCTGCCAGCAGGTATAAGTACTTATCAAGACCAGAATAGGAAAGTTCACACCTGAAAAAGGCCGATAGTCATGCCAAAATAGCCTTTCAAAGTAAAAGGCAATGAGAAATGTACAACTTGTTTTCCCGTGCACTTTGATTCGCAATGTGGCGAATACGTTTCTTTTCTAGTGGTATATTCAAATACCATGTAGATACTTGAATATCTACATGGACATATTTCCTCCACTGTTATTTATTATTTCAGTATTTAGTTTGGAAGCACACAGACTATGTAAGAATGTTATGATTATTGCATCACTAGAATTAGCCCTGAAAACTTAGCCCTGTTGTAACTGCCCCCTTACCTTACTTCAGTGAGCTGTGTGTCTAGACCACAGTGGCCCAACCTTTACTATTAAGGGGGCCACAATACCTTGGTGCCACTCCCCGAGGGCACAAATGTGGAAGTAATTGGCGGTGATGTGATGATGTCAACACCAATTACTTTCAGGTTCTGAACAGCTAATGTCACGCGAAGGTGGCGGCAGGAGAAGCAAGTGGAGGAGAAAGCAGTGGATGCTATAGCGGCTTCTCCTTTGGAGGAGAAGCCAGAACAATGTGGCAGGGAGATCGAAAAGTCGCTGAAGCAGGAGAAGGTGGTGAGTGTGGCAGGGCTTTTCGAGGGCCACCAGAAGAGGCCTTACGGGCCGCCTGCAGGCCACAAGTTGGACATTCCTTGCCTAGATGTTCACTTCTGTGATGGAGGGAGGAAATGAATTCAGTTCAGTAGAGAATGCTCAACTGAAGAACACATGTGTATTCTTGCACCAAGCTAAATCTTCATGGTTTCACGTAGAATGTGCTTTTCAATTCACTGTAAAACAACAGAATAATAAAACAACCAAGACAGAACTTTCTTTCTTTCTTTTTTTAATTATTCCTTCATATTCAAACTTCACAAACAGTGTGAACTTGTACAATACCTCAGAAAGTGAAACTTACAAAAAAAGTGCTGGTAACATTAAAAAAAGAAAAACCCAAAATAACAAACATCATTCTTAGCAACATCGATTACTCTTCCACACAAAACAGAAACCTTGTAAAATTTATTTCCGTATCTTTAAGGCGTAATACTTCCGTATAAAGTATATGCAAGAGATAAAACTTCACAGTATTCCAAAATGTCACAATAATAATAATAATATAGTATAATGAAGCGCTACAGTTAATTTTCTTTTTTTCCTTTTTTCTGTTTTAAATAACAAATACAAGTCACAGGTAAATATACGTGAGAAAAATACGAGGCTAATATTAAATGGCAGGTAAGGATACTCTCACTGTAAGAAAAAACTGGCAGGATGTGTGTAGTTATTCTATATTTTAAAGCACTTGATAGAAAAGGCGTATGCAAGGTTTTTAAAAACAATTTTCAGTTTACTTGCTTTATAACTGACATATCATTTACAGAGTAAAATGAGAGAAAAAAAAGGAACTCAATAATCCCTCAAAACTTTTGACCTGCTCGTCTCGTTTTCTCAAGCCACGTCGCACTGTATAGGGGGTGTGTTTTTGTGTGTATGTATAAGTACACTTACAGCCACTACAACACACTTTGGATTAAGCAGAAACTGATCTGCTCAGAAGAAGCATCTTTGCCCAAAGGAGACCTTGGCCCAAAGTCTTTATGCTTGAAATGCCTTTATTTGTGCAAAGACTGCCGGATTTCATCATTAATGGTGCTTTTTCCCAGTCACTCAGTTACTAATGATTTTGGGGGTATTTCTTTGCCCAATGTATGAAATTATCCAATCATTAGACATGCGGAAATTGTATTGTTTTTTAAATTAGAAGGGAAAGAACGGTATTAGAACATAGCACTGGAAGTACCTTGTGGATTATGGAGCCAACCCCCTCAAAATGACACACTGAGGAATGGGAAAATATGTCTGGAACTCCACTTATAGACAGATTATCTCTGGTGTGTGTTTGCATGTGTGCAAGTGTATATGCATTGTCTTATATGATGGCTGGTGTGTGTGGTACGCACTGGGCACACAAACCAGGCCTTGTTCCTGCACACGTTTGTATATGTTAACAGCCAGCCATTCAGCCAACAGGTAACAAAAAGACAGCAGATAGCATAACACATCAATAAGGTGCTCAAAGGAAAAAAGGTGGCTACCACTCCTGGAATGGGAGGCCACGTTAAGGTGCTTCAAAAAGGTTTTTTTTGTGTGTGAAAAAACCCACAACATTTAGTTTAGAAAAGTACAGATTTTTGCATGTAGTGATTGAGAGCAAGGCCAAAAGTTAAGAGATCTCTGACATCTTCCATAAACAAAGACTTTTGTTACAATTTTGTTGTTGCTTTGGGTTGGGTGGGCCAATAAAAAAAAAGACAAATCAAAGGTACAGAACTTGAACTGTGTCATTTAGATTGTAATAGTTTTGCCCAATCAGTTAGTTACTTTCATTTATCACTGTTCCTTTTTCTTCTGGTTACAATCCACTCCTACTGCAGTTACTGAACGTACAGAAAGGACCGAAGTCACTTGCAAGTAGCTGTTTGTTTGTATTTGTGATCTGTTTCAAGAGTCCAACCATTATTTCCTCTGCTGCTTCTATGTTTGTGTAAGATCTGGTTTTGTGGCTGTGGAAAGAGAGACTGATCTCTTTCCACCTTTCAGACTTGTGTGGGTGTGAATACATATCAGTAACCACAGCGCACACCAGAGTTTATTTTAACTGGAGATAAAGTGAAACTGGGTTCAGACATTAGTGCACTATCTTTCCCCTGTGCATTTGAAACAGTCTCCAACGTGTTTTTTTTTAAAGTGCATTTAACATGAAAGAAACGGGCATTCTCTTGCCCTTTGGAAAACACTTCAGAAGTGAGAATGTCTGACTCATGTAGGTTTAGCAATGCCAACAGCCAATGGGTAATAGCAAGTTCAAGTAGGCAGCTGTTCTGACAATAATAACTATAATTTCCTTTTCAATACAGTAACACCAGGTGACACAAAAAAGGTGGAAGGGATTGAGTTCAAATTTTGACGTTTCAGTTTTGGAATAAATTTGGAGCAATTAGTACAGGGCTTCAGTGACCGTTTCCCCCTTCATTTTTGCCACTGAGACGCACTTGGGGCTCCAGCTCAGCTTGTGTGTGTATGTGTGTGTGTGCCAGCATCTATAAGGAATAAGGCACTGTAGAAATCTCAACATCCTCTTTCCATCCATATGTTGAGATATTGCATGTGATACAGTTTATTGTATATTTTACAAATATCAATCCAGGTCTTGGAAAAAGAGATTTAATCTTTAGGCTTATCAACACCAAAGACCTCTAGATCAGCACCCTTTGTTTCCACACACATGCACACACATAGTCAGACAGGGATAGAGATGGATAGTTTTAATTATTAAAGTAACTTTGAGATATATGCAATGTGAGATTTTTAGGTTATTGCAGAGGACCAGTTGTATGGCATCAGATTGTCTATTAAGTCCGAATTCAATTGTTTTGCACTCCCACGTTCTGATTTGGGGAATTTAGTCCACCTCCAACGCAGCAGCTAATATACCCTTCCACCTCCAAAGGTCCATAGTGATATGAGATGGTAATTGTCTTCTCTTATACCATTCCCTGACTACCAGGGATGTCCCTTTGGCTTTCCTTACCCATTCGCAGATACATGAGATGACTAGGAAAGCAAAGAGTGTAGCAGAAAAAAGTAGGTGAGGAAAACAGGCAGCAAGGCTCTAGACTGGATTGGATTGTAGTAAGGGAAGCACAAAATCATGAAGTCTAAATAGATTTGATCTCTAGGCTACCAGCTTAGACCTCAGAATAGCTTGAGGGTAAATAAATACGTCAATGAAGGAAAGACCATGAAAAATGGGCGGCAGCAGGACTGCCACTTTTAACGGTAGAAGTCTTATAAGGCCACAAACTGGGTGTTGTCTTTGCAGGATACCTTTGCAAAAGGTGTGAACTCCAAGTAGGAAAGTTTCACTGGGCTACAGTGGAAATGGGAGCAAAAATGCCTCAAGCCCTTTAGTGTTAGTTTGGGGTGAGTTGAGTAGCGCGCACAGGAGTAAGGGAAGTTGCTTCTCTGGGAAGACCTAGACATGGACTCGAACAGGGAGTTAATTGCCCCAGCTTCTGCGGACCACGTTTGCTGGACACTAGGAGACAGGGAAAACTTTTGACAGCCTCTTGTGTTGCTTCTCTATATAACGCAAAGGAAGGAGGGCAGGAGGTTAGTTTTATTCTAAGACAGGAAAAGAAGGCACATGATTTTACTCAGTCTTGACTGAACTCAGGTTCAGAAAACAAGGGACGTTTTGCCAGAAGGTGAAAAAGTGCTCAGGGGAGCAGGTGCCCACAGAAGAGGGTTCTGGGGCCGATAGAACAATGGCAACAGACTGAAGGAGTCAAAAGAGGAAGAAGAAAGGGAAGCGAAGGGGAAATGAAGACCACTCTTCAGCTTTCTATTTGCCTGTCATGCTCAGGATTTGGTGGTGTTATGTGTCAAGAATGGAAAAGATTTTGCCTGGCCTTGAACGTAGCCCAGTTACATATCTCCAGTTTACGGTAGTATGGCTGTTGGTGTCTCCCTGTTCCCTTCCTTTCCACCAAAGGACCTAGATTAGTTTTAGCCTTTGTAGTTTAAGCATTTCCATTTCTCAACTCAATTGGAAAGGTATGACTTGGCCATCCTCTGTCTGTCTCTCCACCTTCTTTAATGAGAAAATAAGCATTTAAAACGTACTTGCGCTTTCCCCGTTTATCACAGGCTATCTGTCAAAATTGGCCTGGTGCTTGGAACAACCCATCTCTCTTTATGGGCTGACTAGGCATGATATCTTAGCATTATCAGAAAGTTTGGACTTTGAGACATGGATTGGTGTCATTGAAAGTGTAAGCTAAGAAGGAGGAGAGATATGGACAGATGATCAGCATGTACAGATGTAGAAGATGTTAAGACCCTTTTGACCTTTGGTTTTTTTTCCAGACTTTGAATTGAAGGTTCATATATTTCCTCTACATCCACTACTGTATTCACCTCATTTATGTCAGCCTTAAGACAGAGGGAAGGGAAATGGGATGACCAACAGCTCTATGAAGACACAGGGGTAGTACACAAACTCACAGTCCAGTGTTTTAGACATTTCATAAATAACTTTAAAAAAAAACAAACAACAATCCCTTTACTTACTCATCTGAAACAAAATAAACAGCAGTGGATACAAACTTCTTGTAACAATTACAAAAGAAAACAATACAATCCCCCAACTTTAACACATCTGTTTTTTTTAACTCAAGACTGCAGCATATCCTTAAGGGCAAACTTTTCAATTATTTTTTCTTTCTTTTCTTTTTTTAAATAATGTTTTCACCAAAAAAAATCCACAAAACAGTCTTGTACCAAGAAAATGCATTCAAAAATAGAAAATATTACACAACAAAAATATGTACCCTTCCTTTCCAAAAGAGTCTTCACAAAAAATGTAGAAAAAATTCCAACCATTTTGTTGCTTTCCTAAACATGTAACCTTCAACCTAGGGCACAAATATTTATTGATTAATTTTTGCATAAAATATGGAAGATATAAACCAACTATTAAGATTGTGAAGTTAAAAAACAGGCAATTTTCCCACTCTGTTCCACTTATTCTTAGAAGAACAAAGTTAAAAAAGAAAAAAAGAAAAGCTAATGATGAAATAAGTATTTGTGAGCCAATGGGCTACAAACATATTGTATTAGGACCCAGATATAGTGACATGAGAAGAAAACTGTCTTTTAAAATAGGCGATTTGTGTATCGTATTTCAACAAGACTAAACTTCATTGTACTTGACTGAGAGAAGAGTTGGCATTGGCATTCAGAATCGTATAGTTTATAGAGAGAACAAGCTGATTTTAAATATTTCATTTTGCTAAAAACATTTAGCCATTAAACAATAAAGAGGGTGTTTCCATATACTCTCAAAGTGCAAGAGGCCAGGGATATTTTTTGGATTACAGTAGTCAAATACGAGGAAGTCCATTTTCCATCAAGGACAGAATCGCAAATTAAACTCAAATCATTTCAGTTGGTAGCAAGACATCTGATATTTGATAAGGGGCAGAAAAGATGGAAGTTGGTTCTCTAACAGGTTTTACCTAGTTCAAGAAAGCTCTAGTGGATACTATACTGTATAATACTGTACCCTAATGTAATTGAAATGGCTGTAATGACACTGGTAAAGTGAGATGTAT
The DNA here is from genome assembly GCA_029204185.1 of Lerista edwardsae. Taxonomy (NCBI): domain Eukaryota; kingdom Metazoa; phylum Chordata; class Lepidosauria; order Squamata; family Scincidae; genus Lerista; species Lerista edwardsae. Next base: position 1,425,701 of record JAJKFI010000030.1, read on the forward strand.
GATTGCAACACACGTAACCAGGTTTTGCACCTTATGTTAATCACATACTGTCATACTTGTGGTTTTTATAGCTATTTCTTAAAAACCTTTTGGTGTTGCCATAAAGTAGGTTCAGGACTATTAAGGCCACCCATAATCTGATGATTTGTTTCAAGCCTCTAGTGTTTTGGAGGTTTTGATAAAGGAGGCCTAAAAATAATGAAAAGGGAGCTTTCTTAGCCTGTTTTTAATTTTTTCATTTGAAAAATTAGATATTATAAAGTTTTTTTTTCCAGTGCATCTGTCCCCTCCCACAAAAAACCCCAGATTATTTTACTCATCCTCCAAAAGGAAAACCCTAGATTTATAAAGATACAATACTATAAAATTAGGTATTCAAAAAGAGAACACAATGTGCAAATGCAAAGCAAAAGCAAAAACAAGTATACAAACATTGACTATTAGCAAGAAAGAGCTCAGAAAGCTACCTGACCTCCCATAACTGGATGATTTTATAAGCATTGGTTAAGAAATGGGTAAGGCTATTTGAGTATTTCTCTTTCAACATGCTTCTTGCTCATTTACTATTTCAGATGTTCACTTTATATTCACTGGCCTTTTAGCTTTTGAAATGAAAATAACGCTTTTTTTGGTCTACAGTAGAATTACATATTAACAGAAACAACAAAAAATGGAACCATTTTAGCAGTAGATTTATACTGTCCTACCTCTGTGGAACTAACATAATTTGAACAATAATAAATATATTCAAGGGCAAAACAACCAAGGAACAAAGGTGACAGGCTTGAATTACTGGCTCACTGAGCCTGGTTTCCAGATTTTGCTACAATTTTTGAGCTTTTTGACAGTTCAGTCACAACTTAATATGGCCACTTCTTTAATTTAAAACAACAAATGCTATCCGCTGACCACTTAAACAGTATCACTTCAATGGAAATTAAAAATGAGACTCATACATGATGATCAAAAGGTTTCTAAATACATGTTGAATCTTGGACAGCTTAAAAAGAGAGGTTAGAGACTATGATGTGAAAGACTCTTCCAAGATCTATATTCGAAACATTTGCTGTAGACTCTGAGCAGATAAGATAGCCTGATCTTCCCCTTTAAAGAAGAACGAACTAATCATCACACAGGAATGTTTTGGATTGAGATGTAATGCTGTTTTACTAGCACCATCACTATTTTTGAAAAGTAGGACGATCAAGTTTCTACTGTTGTAAAGACAGCTCTGTTCAATAAAATCTTGATAACCCATCAATGGAAACATATTTTCTTAGAAGACTTAAGTACAGAGTTTCTTTCTATGTCTTTTATTTCAGGATTTGCTGTGCAGTATTTGTTGTTCTGAAATGTCTGGAATATAACATTTCTGTCTTCATGTACTTTCTAACAGCACATGAATTAAATACAGGCAGAATGAGAACAAAGCTGCAGCACACAGTACAGATGGAAGGCTACTTCCAAATAATCCATCAATTAGTTGGAAATGTACATAAAAAATTAACACAGAGTTGTCTGCCTAGTAAAGGATAGTCTGCTTTAAATCTAAATCCCTGGCCAAGGCTCTTGGAGCTGAATGAAACGTGTGCACTGATAAGGCAGGATAAAATTGCACAGGATGGTGATGGGGCCAATTGCAACAAAAATGCTCCAATTCTCTATCCCAGTCACTTACATTATTCTTCATCCACTGTCAGAGGCTGCAGTACTTCCCTGCTAAACTGGATAAAAATAGTACTTCCCATTTCTAAGTGTATGGTGTCCCAATAGCAATAATAGCAAAGAGAAATGTAGTTCTTCTAAAGGAATGATTAATACCAACAAATTGAGTCAAAGCAGTATAATGTTGATTTCAGCCCAATAACCCTATTAAACCTGATAGCCAGATGATGCTTCCTGCAGATTCTCATAATCTGAACACGAGCCAGCAATCCTGCTTCCAAATGAAATTCAGGGATGCATTTAAGGATTGTCTAGTTAAATGAAAGTATTGCAAGATGCCATAAAGATCTGGACCATTTCCATCTTTCCTATTGATCAGCTATAATTTAATAGCATGTTATTAACAACATCAAAATTCTGGAAAGTATTGTTTTGATTACCTTCCCGTTATCTAAATGGATTTGATAGGCTTAAATCAGTGGTTCCCAAACTGTGAGCCATGGTTCTCTGGAGAGGAACTACGAGGAACTACGGAATTCTCACAAAAACCCTGCCACCCTATACAATGTATAGGATTGCTGCTCTGATCGGGAGCTGAGTACAAGGGTGAGCTGAAATACTTGTTCATAAGAAGATTGGATACGTCATAGTCCTATTTTGTAAGAACTTTATGAGGGACTATAATATGCTATTATGGTAATGTTTAATTTAATTTAGTGATGGCTGCTTTGCAGTTTCTAGTCTAGTATCACTAGACTAGAAACTACATTGCATATCTCTGGGCCAGGAAGGATTGTGGGGTTTCTCTCCCCCCCCCCCCGTCATCAGGTGCTGTCCAAGCTAGAGAGAGAATGGTAGGTGGTGTGGGGTTAGCAGCCTGTGAGATTTCCTTGGGGTAACATAGTGGACTGATTTTACCCAAACAAACTTTTAGGATGAATACAGATGAATATTTGCTAAAAGGGACCTCCACAACAACCCCTTGTTAAGTTGGCCATCTCTGGCATCCTGACAGTTGGCAATACAAGGACAATTTTAGTTTCTCTTCATGTGTGCATATCATGACAAATTAGCACTTGATAATGGTCTGTGTTTACCCTATCATATTTGAGATGGAAAGAAACTTTCAGGCACAGCAGACTGGCCAGTGGCTGTTGGATGTTTTTTGCTTTCTTGAAAGAATGCGGCTTGGTATCTGAAGCTACTCTGCAAGCACCTTGTAGCTGTGTGCGGCATGTTGTGGTCTACATTGCATAGGAGAATTAAAAATGCTGATGGGTGGATAGTTTTGTCTCATGGACAGGAGGCTGAACTAGAAAGACTTTGGATGTTTTCCAGTACTGCAATCTAATTGCACAATTAAAAGCTCTTTTGAACTAATTTAATCTGGTAATTAAATAAAAAAAGTATAACATTTGGAAACCACTTTCTGCAACTTTTTTGTTTCTGTGGCTGACCTATCTTGATAAGCAGATTGTATGTGCTAGGGAGAAGGATTTCAGATCAATATCAGTGTCTATAAATACAAATTACTACAGGGTAATTTTTTCTTTTAAGTGAGACAGGATTTTGAATGCTTGTAGAAACTTCTCTGATTTCTTTCTCTTTTACATGACCCCTGCATAGGCCTTCTGATCCCATAAATACATTTCAGTAGTGCAATACAATGCAGTCTTAGTGCAAAAATAAAAAAGCCTTATCCAAAAGGAAAATGATTCCCCTTCCTTTTACAAGCATCCAAAACTAAAGTAGGAGTTGTAGTCTCCCAACCACACTGTCATACCCCCCTCCCAATTCCTGTTTGTTTCTGCTTAGACCAGGCGTCTCCAGACATTTCAGTACGAGGGCCACATTGTATACACATTTTCATGGGCCGAAAAAAAAATCAGATAAATGAATGAAGTTAGGCAGGCACAGTTAGGCCACCAAAGTTTGGCCACCATCAGGGCCACCCTAATGTGCATCTGGACCACTCTCAGAATCAGGGAGGGTGGCGCACGTTTGGTGCTGATCTCTCTGACTCCGAGAGTGGTCTGAACCTATTTTACGGTGTCCCTTTTGCCAACCAAACTTTGCTGGCCTAACTGTGCCAGCCTAATTCCAAGTTAGGATTGTGCCCTGAGTAAGTTTTATTTAGATCTTTTTTGTAATCAATGTATGATTCAGAACAAAAGAGAAATGTGACAATTACGAAGAAACAATGCCATGCTTAAACTGAGAAACAATATATAATGAGTAAAAATGTCAAACATTAGCAAATGCTCTGATAATAAAAATTGCTGCGGGCCAGATAAAATCTTGTGGTCGGTCAAGTTTGGTCCCCGGGTCATAGTTTGGAGACGCCTGGTTTAGACCATTCCATCTTCCTTCTCTAGTGTTTTTACAATAAAGCTTTTCATTTCAAAGGTGGAAAAATATATGAAGCCTAGGAAGACATAATAAAGGAGTGCCACATGAATGGGAGAGCTAAGTGGATAAAGCCAAGGTCAGTAGTGGTTTTTAAGTTGTCAGATGGCTCCAAAGCAATGGGCATACACGCAGATATGATATATGATCTGTTTCCAAACGTAACTTTAACAGTGCCTTCTCTAAGGTTCTACAGTGCAAATAATTTCTACAAAGTAGTAACTCCCACAAGATATCCTAAACAAACAAGACAACATGAACCTTGTTTTTGGATTTCTCAATCCTAAGCATGTTTACTTGGAAGTAAGCCCAGTTATTTTTAATGGGGCTTACTCCTAGGTAAGTATGTGATGGATTGCAGCATTGCATATGTATCATCAAATGTATTTTTTCGAGGGCCTTTTCAGGACCATCATGCCAGGAGTGTAGATTATTATACAAGAAAGCAAAAATTGAAAAGAAAACTTCATGAAAGTGTACCAGTGGATTAGAAGGCGATAATTAAATCTACTGTTTTAGAAATCTTATGGGATTTTCCACTTTGTTAATCAGCAGTAGCACATTACTCTGAAAAACATAGAAAGGAGCTAGAGTTTGGAGATCGTTTCCATCATTTGACCACCTTTGACTTTCTAAAACTCAGATTTGCAAACATGAGAGAGAGACATTAAAATTATGGAAGCAGAATATTTTGCATTGGTGAATAATGAACATATGGGTAAATGCTTTTAAAGAAATATAAATATAAAGGATGATTTTGTGTTCATTCCAATCTAATCTTGTCTAACAAATTATGAGAAAGATTATTGCAAGATACTAATAATCAAACTCATTTTTTCTTGAGTTTGAAACTAAACACACCCATCTTTCCCCCCTTTTCGCAACAAGACAAGAACATTTAGCACATACTGCTCTATTTGAATTTAAGAGTGATATTTTGAATCAGAAATAATGAAGAAAGAAATCTGAGCCAGAATGATTAAAAATACACACACACCTGGATATGGGATGCTGGACAACATCTCCAAATTTGTCTACGGTTGCTGGAAAAGAAAGCAAGCTCATAACAAGAAGATGCAAAAAAACAAAACAAAACAAAACAAAAAAACAAAACAAAACCCTTTAAAAACCCCTGTAAAAGGAGACCTTGGGTGCTAAGAAACTGCGGACTAGAAAAACAAAGGTCAGATTTGTTTTATGCCAGATAGCTTTTGTATAATTGACGTGGCAGCAATAATTTCAAGACTGCAATTTTTTGTTGAAATGAGCTTTTCTCCTTCCAACTAGTATAACCATTTTTTAAACAATGACTGAGATCCAAAGAGCTTTATGAGCACAGGTGCACTACCGATTTTCACTTCTAACTTCAGGTGCTGTGGCAGATCTCTCAACTTCCAGGAGTGCAGATGTTAGTTCCCCACCCATGTGGAACCCTTTGGACAGGATTGATCCTACAGTAGGCACAGCATTGGCACTGGGATGCATTACATCTTTACTTTGTTGCTTTTTTTTTGATGGGATATGCTATCACAATAATATTTTATTCTATCGGACTAAAACGAATTGTGTAAGTATCGTTAAGTGTCAAATTTTTGGTTCTTAGATCAATTCATTCTAAATAATTTATTATTTATAGGTTGTTCTTTTAAGGATTCTTATATTGCCTGTTTAAGGATTTTTTAAATTGTCACTACACAGCCATTTAACTTTATTATTACTATTTGCCTGTAAACCGCTTTGTGAACTTTGCGTTGAAAAGCGGTATATAAATACTATTTGAATGAATGAATACTGAATGTCTTTATGTAAAACAATTTCAGATGCTTAAATAGCCCCAAATTTAGGATATCTAAATTATTTTTCCATTAAGACAATCAGTAAAACATTAAGAATCCAAATCTTGTGGGAAGAATGGAGGAGTGAGGTGATAACAAAGCAGTACAAATTCCGTCTATTTTTTTTAAATAGTTCTTTAAAAGACTGTATGGATAACTCATTTTAGCTATCAGTAGGGAAAAGAGAGCTGATAAAACAAAATTCTGATGCTTGAGATTTGTCTAGCTGTATAAGGCTTTGGATGGAGAGCCTGGCTTGCAAAATCAGTTATTTGTATAATTCAATGTGAAATTTTGATTAATTACACAACTCTGATAACCATACATGTTTTCATAATAGGTTGGATGATTTTTCACATCACAATCTGCTTGCAATAAGCCTGAGGGTCCAATCCTAACCAACTTTCCAACACGGATGCAGCCCTGTGGTAAGGGAACAAATGTTCCCTTTTGGAGGCATCCACAACTCTCCCCCCCCCCCACACACACAACCTGCTGCAGGATGCAGTGTGCATCCCATTGGCACAGCTGCATTGGTGCTGGAAAGTTGGATGGTACATTCGGAACAATGAGACAGTGGCTAAGAGATTGAGCTGTGAAATATGACATCCCTTGTTGAAAACTCATCTTTGTAATGAACCTACTAAGTGGCCTTAGGCCTAGCAACAAGATGGGAATAATACTACCTAGGTGACAGAATTGTTGGACTACATCAAGATAATGCCCACAAAGTGCTTTGCACACTCAAAAATACTATATAGATGTAATATTAATGATTCTACTATTGCTTATGTGGCCACATAAGTGAGAAATGAAATGGAGGCAGGGAGTAAACTACAGATTATACATAGGAACATATGCAGCAGTGCCCCAATAATTAAAAAGCAAAGCTGCTCAAGGAGAGGGGAATTTAGAATAGAGATGCTAGGACTGGTGGCAGTGAAACGCTTTCCCGGTTGCCCCAAATTATGCATGTGGGCAAACCTCACTGGCAGAGAAGGGTTCAAGGTCCGTCACTCTTCTGCTCCCACACCTCATTCCAAGCAACCTTGCTCTTTTCAAGAATGACTGCCACATGCACTATGCACTGCCACATGCACTATGCGCAAAATACACACAAGACTCTGAATCAAAAGATTCAGATTTCACCTTACTGAACTCTTTTGTCTCCAGTTTATCCCTTGACCATGTAAACAAGTCTAAATGTTAAGGCTTGTTTATAAAACCAAACTAAACCAGCAGAGCTATTTCATTTTTTTTTTTTTGAGGCTTGCTATATACAACAGAAGACAGTAATATTATTTTTGAAGTAGCACTGACAGAATTTTTCCTCTTCTACATAGAACGTTTTCTACACTTGAGTACTTTCCAACAAAGACTTGGCTACAGAATAAAAATCTATATTAAGACAGAGAAGTCTAGAAATCTCAGCACCTTTGTGCCACTGATTCATAGTTATCCGTGGCTTTTGATTTCTTGTCACTAAACCACCTGTGCCAAAGTAAATAATGGTGGAATAACTGCTTTACTACTGACTGTTTTATTCTAAACTGGTTAAAATAAATCTGTAGCAAAATCAACAAATGTTAAATATTTTTGACTAATAAAGGTAAATGATATTAGACACAAAAATAAGAACACCTAAGCATAATCAAAGATCTTCCACTTTATCGGAAGTCACCAGTTTACCAGTTACTTTTACTGGTAACAAAGCAAAGATATCCCTTGTGTTCAGTGCAAGCTCTTATTGCTCTCATTCTTTGGTGAAGTGCCTCATTTTGGTGAAAGGGTTTCAGCAAAGAAACTTTTCTTGTTTTATGAAAGGTGGTTCATATAGTCCCTGGGGTAAGGGCTTGCAGGTGATGAGGTGCATATTGAGCATTCCATATGCATGCCCTGCAATATGCAAAACATCACACAGACATAGCTAGGAAGAGTGAACTATCCATTTCATTTTTTTATGGTGATCACACATACAGTACAGTATATAAAAGTTGGTGGGACATGCACAAGCCCCTATATCTAACTTCATACAGAACGTACAACTCTGGGGGATTGCAAATTGGTCCTTATATGTGAAAGAAATTCTGCATCCTTTCAGGACTTTCTCATGCTAATGAATAGAGAGAAGAACATTTATTAATGCAGGAACTCTTGACTGATATCAACATCATTTTACTAGATCTGTTAAGTCCAAAACTAATAGAATTTTTAAAGAAGAAAAGAACAAGGATGTCTGCTGAATTAAAGGCTATGTTTTATAGGAATGTGAGCCTGCACTGTACTTTTCATCCAGTAAACTGAATGAATTGAGGATAGAAAGGAAATTTTAAAAACGTGTGATGTGATGTGCTAAGATAAAATAAATCAACAGCTATCTAGATGTAGACTTGATAATATATAAAGGAGAATGACACATTGGGAAATAAAATACTTAAAAAACTTGCATTGAATTAAGAACTGAAAGTAATGAAGGGCATTTGGTTTTAAATGGTTTCCTAGATTACCGTAAGTTCTTTATCTGTACATACTGTATATTTAGTCAGAGAATAAAAAAAGAGGAAAACAATCACATCAAGGTACTACTGCGAAAAGTAAAAGTTGATTAACGGTTGACTATGCTGGATATGTTTGTGAAAGTAGTTTTCACCAACCAGTGATTTTGTTAGTTTCACTTTCTTCTACAGAATTGCCTTCTGAACACACTACAATGTGAAAATGCATTGAGAATATGTACAAATTTGGTACCATCTGGTTTCTGAGACCTTTCCTTAATAAATGCAAGCAGCAAACTATATACATGTAAAATAACCACGAAGACCCTCCAGAAAAATTATGTATGTTTAAAGACAATGAAAAGGCCAAGAGCCACTGCATCAATTAACTAATCACAATATAAGATTGTCAAAAGTAGGGAGGGGTTGTGGTTTTTTTTTTTTTAAACAGACATCCAGAAGCAGGTGAAAAAGTGTATTGTGAGAGTAAATTAGAAGTCAACACCTGGATAAAGATCTGATTCAATATTGTTTCATGAGCTACACAGAAGGAACTTTATGAACATAATAAACAACAAATTCCTTAGATTAATGTGACTAGGATACTACTATTAAAGGATTTTTCCTTCCACTAACCTGATTGTTAGATCTCTGTGACAGAAGGTTTTTCAATAATCTACATACTCAAAAGTTTAGGAGATAAAATCATTGTTGCAAAGCCAAAGTGTTAAATGGACCACGGCGAACCTGGTGTCCATGGAACTACAGTATGAAATGTTAGGTGGTGCATGCTAATGACATGCTCCTACTTTTAAATATAAATATAACAAGTAGGTATGTTGTATCTTTTTATTTGGCTTTTAAGAACTTACACCAGCCTTGTTCGTAAGTCCACAAATGTTATTAGCCTACGCAAGGTTTTACTAGCCAATCTGACTACACATATAGACATTTATGGCCTAAAAGAAAAAGTACCACCAACTTTGGTCAAGTTTCCCTATCTTGGTTGCCTCTGTATTTCAGATGATTCTTGTGTGCCATAGTAAATGTCAATTTAACTTGGATGGTGGATAATAAATCATAGGCTTTAATCAGAAACTGGCCCAAGTAAACTAAAAAGGCATTGCCTCAAATTCAAATCCCTTGGAAAAGTGATATGAACAAGGAATGAAGAGTTTCATACCATGGCTTCTTTGCAAATTTGCATTAGAACAAGCTGCTATTTACTGGGTTTGGATGTCATGACAACTCTTGGCTTATTTTCTAAATGAGAATCAGAAGTAGAAAACTCCTTCCTCTAACATGTGGAAGGCAGAGGGGAATTCAAGCAGAAGGCTTACAATCAGAATGCTAAACCATGGCTGACAGCCCAATCCTTTTCTGGATTGGTCTGTCCAGCAGAGGGATTTATGACAGCAGAAGAGACTTCCTGCTGATTTTTCTTATACAAACCAGATTTAAGGCTGCAATCCTATACAGTATACACTTATCTGGGACCCACTGAAACTCAATACAACTTACTTCTGAGTAGACATGCACATGATTGTGCTGCACATCTAATATTTGCGGACAGAAGTTACCATGTTTATTTATGTTTCTTGAACTTCTGATGCACATTGAGAATTACATATACCTTTTAGTAACAACACTGTGGTGCTTTTCTGTTTTCGTTTTAACTCTCCTATACTTTGCTAAGGAAATTTATTTTTAAAATAGGAAAACTCCATAAAGACAATACTGAGGCTGATAATATAAAAGCAATCTAGTTTTAGTGTTAATTAAATGACTCAAGTTAACTGCAGCAGGTGAACAGCGAATAGTAAATGTGAAAATCCTTGCAGATTTTATAATGGCAGAATCAAAAATACAAATCAATATACTGTATGTGTAGAGTGAGTGTATGTGTGTGTGTATATATATGAATGTGTTATATATTGATACAGATATGTATATATTGTATGAATTTGTACATATGTTCTAAATTTTAGAAATACTGTTTTGCAGTATAATGTACTTAACTAGGCAGAGCTAAATAGCAATTTGTCCTCGTCCACTAAGTCACTAGTACTATTTTATTTTAAAACATTCCCAAAAAGAAAAAAAAACCCAAACATTTACGGTCACTGACATTTTGATTAACACAATATACAGTTATGATTAAAAAAAACCCCTCCTCCCCAAATGAATAACATTCTTGTTGCATTCATTGTCATATTTAAAGAGGGAGGGAAAATGCCACCAACACAAGAAAGCCTACTCTGCTTTGTAAGAAAAAAAATCTATGTCACAAGATCTTCAAATGAAGCAAAAGAATTCTGGAGCAAAGAAACTAGTGGAAACCAGTTTAGAGCCACTGTGCTTCTAAAATAGGCTGCCTTAGAATAATCTGCTCACCTAACTCACTTAATAATCAAGCATAATGTTTGGGAAATGAATTCCCAAATGTACTGAGAATACACTAAAAGAGTTCACTAAAACGTTCCAGCATTTCTTTCTTCACCTGATAATATATTGGTCAGTTCGATTAAATAAGAACATTCATTCTTGGAGAGACAACGGCAAAGGCCACATTGGTTTTGGGAGCTTTAGTTACCGATAGGCAGGACAACATATAAATATACACATTTAGCTATTCAGTGTATCTGATATAGGGAAAGATCAGAAGTGGGCTAAAGACTGATAAGTATATCCAAGAGTTTCTTATTCTGTTGGCAGAATCAAGCCATTCAGTCTGATACTTTCCTAATAGCAACTCTTACCCTTATTGTTCAGTATAGCTGCTACCTCTGTACTCACTTGCTTTTGACCTTTTTGACCTAACACAACCAAAATCTGTAGAAGAAACACATCAGATATTCATATGTAAATATGAGTGTTGCAGGAGGAAACGTGCTAGGTACTTTGAGCAGTATTTTAAGGCCACATAAGGTTCTGGGAGGAATTCTTCAATACACACAGCAGGCAAAATCAGAGTCCAGTTCTTAGCATTTATCTAGACTATATTTGGGTAACGTTCATTTGACAGTGTTTATCCCCAAAGATGGATTTGTTGCTTAATATGTATCACTATATATGTATCCATAGTACATAATTGAGCCAATTAGAGGCCTGCTGGCAATTTACAGTCAATATGTGAAACCCAGTCCCCTTAACCTATAACCTATGTTTTTGAGTCTCTTGGCCCAAAGTTCCCCCATATCAAAAATGACATTTGTAGGTCAAAGCCTTAGGGTACGGTTGCAAGACTAATTCCTTGTTTATATGAGTATGAAAGAGAACCACATAGTGACAAAGCAACATCCTAGAGCAGCTATTTTCAACCAGTGTGCAATGGCACATTGGTGTGCCACAAGGGGTTGGCAGGTGTGCCACGGGAATTTGGGAGGTCATTTATTAGTACGGCCATTGAGAGAGGTGGGACCCCCAATAATAGCATGGTGTGGCTTGCCAATTGTCAAAAAACTGATAGTATGTGCTGACAATCTTAGCACTTTGTCAGTGTGCCGTGAGATGAAAAAGATTGAAAAATCTCTGACCTAGAGTATGCGGGGCTGGGGTGAAGGGGAGGAGAGAGAAATTATGGGTTGTTCTGAAACTCCAAAGGAATTAAGAGCTCAGTCCTATGCATGCTGGTTCAAAAGTAAGTCCCACCAAGTTCAATGGGACTTGCTCCCAAGTAAGTGTTGATAAGATTACAACCTAACCCAATAATCCTGTGTACAATTATTTGGGAGTAACCTTAGTAGCACTTCCTAATAAAAGTAGGATAAGGTTGCGAGAAGTTTGGGTGGGGAGAAACATCTGATTATTCCTCTAGGCAAACAAATATGGAAGATGGTGGGACCCCTTCTTTTGGACTTATGCACTCATGGTTCTTATTTTCCCTCAACTCTGGTTACAACTTTCCAGCAACGGAGTAAGGACAATGCAGCTCCAAGGTGAGGGAACAAGCATTCCCTTACCTTGAGGAGGCCTGCGTGACTACTGCGTGACTACTACTTCAATGTGTGCCATTGGCACAGCTAGTGCTGAAAAGTTGGTTAGGACTGCGCCCTGAATCTGAGAGAGCAGCCAGGTGAGTGAGGGTGGAGTGTGTGTGTGTGTGTGTGTGAGAGAGAGAGGGGGGGTGGGTGGGGTGGGGTAAAGTATCACCGTTAGTTCACGGGTTGTGTGTTCACTCACTTATTGGGAGCCCTACATAAAGGGAAAGAGCCTCCATCCTTCTTTCCTGTGACACATGGGGAGAGGAGGGTGGCCATCTTTAGCCTTTCATTTTGTTCAGAGGGCCCTGGAAGAAAGAACAGCTTTCTGCTTTCTCAGCACCCCTCACAAAATGAAAAAATAATCATGTTTCTAAACAAGTTCTTCCCCCATTCCATCCTTGGCCAGAGGAGGAAGCAGATCGGGGTAGGGGCTAGTTTACACTGTGGTAAAGTTTCATGGCCACAAGTGCTTTGCAATCAAAGTTAATATCTACTCAAGGCTCATCTACTTCTCCCCTTTAAATACCGAAGTTCTTGTTCAGTCACAATTTCCACTGATGTAGAACTAGTCAATTTACAAATAAAAAGAGAGTTGGGAAAGGTGTATCAGCTTTCAACAACAGGCACCGTTATCATAATTCTTCATGAAAGTCGTTGTTTCCTGTCAAACACTGTACGGTATAATGCTTTAACTTGGAGATCTGTCAAACAACTCTATATCAGAAAAGACGGTGATGCTATAAATGCCACTTACTTGATACTCAAAGCAATTTTAGATTAACACATCTAGTTAAAGGTAGTAATCTTGAAAAAAAGCCTTGTTACTAAAAACCAACCAGGGAGTTAGACAAGTACAGTATTCAAAGCGCTATGCTTGTTTAGTTAATACCATGTGAGTCATGAACAATCCATGAAAGACTTTTCCAATACTTGATTAGGAGGGACTCTCCAATGTACTGTCTGAATAAAAGGTTGACTATTATCCCCAAATTGCTCAACTCAGTTGAACTAGCACTAACAGCAATGGAGACTTTCTCCAAGACCAATTTTTGCTGTCTCACCTGAATTCAAGTATGATATATAGTGTTGCTATAATGTCTAATTATTGTCATGGTGCAGCTGTATTACCATATCAATTCCTTAGTCTAGTAGAGCAGCTGTAGTATTGCAATAATCCGCTGTTAACACCAAACCAATTTCTGTCCTAGTACCTATCCCAACATAACAGAATTCTAATCCTGGGAACAAAGAGGAAGCTTTGGCTCTTGGAGAGTTGTATTAGAAAAATAATGTAGTACTCTAATTGTATATCTTTGCTGCAGCATTTCTGTTGTAAAAATAAAAGTCAACATGCACAATACTTGTTGCTGATCAGAAGAAATAAGAATGCAAACTTCGACAATTGGACCTTTCTCTTAAAATCGACTGCAAACGGTAGTTAGCTATAGGCATACAGAATGCTGACTGATCCATGAGGTCAAATACAGATTTGCCCCTTGAGTAGAACGGAGGATGGGATAAAATTTTAACAGCAAAAAGGTGTGCATGTGAGAAATACAGAATACTCTCATGCCCACAGTTTATTCCCTTCCAAGTTCATCTCCCACCTTTGATTAATCACACATATCTGCCATTGCAAAATGTACTTTCAATCCTCAATCCTTTTTACCAATCATGAAGCTTACATGTGGGTGAACCTGTTGACAAGCAATCTGATTCCTGACCAAGCTAGGGTGCAAAGTTAACAGCCAGACAATGCCGAAGACAACTGAAAGAAGTTGCCTATCATGAATCCAATGTTTTATGTTATTTAACTGACACCCAACAGGCACAGTGCAGTGCAAATAGATAGCAGCCACCTTAATAGTAGCAGTAATACTTTCCAGCTAGTGGACTCTTCACAGCTCACTTAACCCTTCCTGCACCACATCCTATCACACAATTTCAAAACAAAATATGCAGCATTTCATACAAATGAACATTTCAAAATCATATATATTCATGTAGATACAAAAAAATAACACACCTCTCTCTTTAAAGGGTTTTCTTTTTAAGGCAGCAATCTTATGTAAGGCTGCAATATAAATGCTTCCTACAGACCTTCCATTTTTGTCTCATTACCTTCTTGGGTATTTTATTACAGTACTAGGGTGTGTTTTGTTTAATATTTTAGGACAACTTTGTGAGGCTAAAGATTCACATCAATATATAGATCTGGAATAAATGCTCGTTTGTGACCAAGTTTAGCAGTTAGTGCTCCCCTTTTCACCAAGGACCTAATTCTGAAAATCTGATCTTTTCCCGCCCTTTAAATTACCTGGCTATTTTATGTGCATGCCACTTCAAGGAACAGCAATTAGACATTTAAGATATGGACATAATTTATAGGAGATTTAAGAAGTTTTAAAATTTTGATCCTCTTTAAGAGACATTAGGAGAATTCAGGATGTGTTTTTGACTAACAGATACAAGTGTGCCCTGGTATCCACTGATTTGTATCCATGGTTTCAGTATCCAGTATCCATGGATACTAGGACACCCACTAAAAAGACAGGGGAACATTAAACATATTCAGTTATCCACAGATACCATGGATGCTGGGAAGTCTATTAAAAAGATAGGGGAACATTTTAAAAATCCCTATTTTTAACTTTGTGGCAGCAAAACCACTGATGTTCCCCTATCTTTAAAAAGATGTCCCTGGTATCCACGGTATCAGGTATCCATGGGGGAGTCTGGAACAGAACCCAGCAGATACTGGGGCACACCTGTACTTATTTTAGTGATGTGAGAAAGAGAACAGAAACAATGAGCAGCTTTACCGTTAGCCATTCAAAACAGGGAGTGCACTTTATGTTCAAAGATGGTGGAGAAGTTAACCATTGCTTGTCTATACACCTGTTGCATTATCAAAAATGTTTTAATATATGCAAAACAGTCTATATTTTTACTTTTGCTGTTAATTTGGATTTTTTCCCCAAGCAAAAATAGTCGGGGATATTATCAAGCACATATTATTTTTGTGAGCAATTTGATTTCTGTGGAATAACAGATGAAAATCTAGTTTTTAAGATGTGTTATAATTTTACTTAATTCTAGCTTAACTAATTGCATGTTAAGTTATTTAGTCTTCGGAAATGAACATTATTAATCTCTAATGGCTGCCACTTGCCATTGCTTATAATTAGCAAAGTGGAGGACTAGTCAGGAAGTCGAAAATAATTTACTTCATTTACTGGCTGTCAAGTAATCGTGAAGGGTGCAATTTGTGGGTAACCAACATTGCTGTGAAAGGTCTGAATACATAAAAAAATGTTTTGATATTCAGAATGAAATTACTGGACATTCCAAAACAACATTAGTAGTCCTCATCTTTTTTAGATATATAAAACCTAAATTTTGAAGCAGAAGTATATGACAGTGTCTTTATTAAAAAGCCAGACAAATGGTGTTCACCAAACTATTGGTTTTCAGGGCTATGAATGCCAAATCCAATTCAAGTCTCGTTGTAAAGTATTTCCCCTACATATGGTCACTTCGAAAAAGCCCAGGCTGGTGCTGGTGATCTAGACCTGGGCAGTATGCCCAGGGCTGGCTCTAGGAGCGGTGGGGCCCAATGCGGGGCATTCCTGTGGGGCCTCTCACCCTGCCCAGGGGCCCCCCACTCACCAAGAAACGTGCTTGTGGTGCTGCACATGGTATTTGGAAGTAGTTGGTGGTGACACAATGACATCACTGCCAACTGTTTCCTGGAGGTCCATTTTGAGACATTTGGAGGCAGGGGCAGGTGGGAGGGCCCAAGGTAAAGCTGTTCTTCTCGCCCCACTGGTCTACAGCCCATAGAAATCTTGTCTGCAGTAGCAGGCGATCTGTTTGCTGCACTGGTGTGGGGCCCTCCAAAATGTGGGGCCCAATGTGCTGACATTGATCACATTGGCTTAAGACCAGCCCTTTGGCTTATACCACCATTAAACATCCCCTGAGAAATGCAGTTTTGGCATTCTAGCTAGTGAAGTTGTCACAATTCAGAATAGGAGAGTTTAGAGTACGAGCATCCCTAGTTCCGAATTTCCAAGTTATTTCAAACCTCTGATGCTAGACTCAATTTGTAATTACCTCAGGCTGGGCTTCAGTATTTCTCACCACTACCCTTTTCTTTTCGAGCTGATATGCAGGGATGCAACAATAAATGGCTGCAGCAGCTTTCATTATACCTTGGAACACAGCAGCAGAGTTATGGCTGCCAAGACCCCCCCTGGGGAAAGGAAGCTTCCCAGAGCTTTGGACTCCTTCCAGATAATTTAGGAGCACTGGGAAACTACAGTTCACAAGGAACTTTGCAGTTGCTGTAGTATTTTAAAGCCTAGACCTAGTATTTTAATGCACAAGACCTGGAACTTAGACCAGAATTTAGGACAAAGTTGCTCATTCTAGGTGCCCAATTCTGCATTATTCTTGGGGTATCCTGCCCATCAGTAATGCTAATATTGTGAGCACAGAGAAGTTAAAATATTACATTCTGCTCTTGGATTGGGCAAGGGCTTTTATGGCAGCAGCCACAAGCAAGTACTGTAAATACATTTGAACGAACTAGTAACGAAGGTCAAAACAGACATGATGATAATTTCGTATCGACTTAAAGGGTCCTGGATATATGAACAACTGCCTCATCCCTCTGTTACATGTGCATGTGTATTCTCATGCATGATCTATTTCTTTCTGCATGCCCTGTATGTGTGATTGAACAATCACATTTTAACTGCTTTGCCTCCACCAAGATAACTGCATTTCTTAGCATCTTTCAATAGTCTCTGTGACTCAGTGTTAATTTAACTGATAGCTAATGGATAATCAGTTATCATGCCAGAGTACTGATACTGAATATAGTGTGATTGATACAGCTCACATTCATTGAATGTGAAAATTGTTTGCAGGGTTAAAAGGATAAGATAGGGAATATAGTTAACAACAGCAAATCTGTTTTAACCTTTCATGGAATCCATGGAAATATGATGGGGTTACTAAAATTACTTTTGCTGACTGAATTCACTCAATGAGACCCTATTAACCCATTCAACAGACTAGGGACATTCTGAGAGCACAATCCTAACCTAGAGTGAGGCCGGCACAGTTACGCCAGCAAAGTTTGACTGGGCCACCATGTTGGGACCATTCTCGGAGTCGGGGAGGGTGGTACACATCTGTGTGCTGGCCTCTCTGACTCCAAGAGTGGTCCAAACATACTTTCTGGTGTCCCTTGTGCTGGCCAAACTTTGCTGGCCTAACTATGCCGGTGTAACTCCAGGTTAGGATTGCACTCTGAGTGAGTGAGGATGATAGTCGATATATTTAGAACACCATAGCACTCAATTCTTCCTACAGTATGGGGTAGCCTAAGGTATCTTTTCCACATCATGATATGAGGCAGTTATGTAGCTGGGAAAACTGCCACTCTGCTGCGCGAGGGTGGGTGGGGGCATTGACACTTCAGCCCCATCTTAGCTATGTCACTGACATGAGGCAGAAATAAAATGCATGAATGATATCTGCTTCTGCCTTTTGATATCTTCACTTTTTTCTGCATATTGTTAACATGTACAATAAGCACTAGGACTGCAATGCTACGCACACTTACTCAAGACTGTCCAACTGAATGCAGTAGAATGTACTTCTGACATACATACATACATACATAGGATTGGGCTGCATGTCCCTGAACTTACAAAGCTCTTGAAGGGACATAACTTTATATTATCTTTCATCTTCTTACCACAAATTCCTTCTGGTATAAAATGATGGCAGTTGATGAATTATGTCCTCTGGCGAGAGAGCAGCAGCAAAATGCATTGCATGCAAATAAGTGATTTCTACCAATTTCTCAGGAAAGTCAGTGAGGCATGATACTTGTCTTAATAAGGGAGGATTGTAAATAGACAATTTTGGACCCACCTTCCAACATCCTTTGTAGTTACTACATGGCCCTCTCTTAGATGCCCTCTTGATATCTCAACTCCATTTCTCACTGGGCTATTTTATAGCATCAACAGCTACCCTGTCCCTAAGCTTAATTTGGCAAATGGACTATAAATAAACGAATTGAGGGACTAATCAGGAGCGCAGTGGTAGCCAAGTGATAGGCTTCACTGGGAAAGGGGATGTTCATAAGGGTGCAGAGTGGGCGGTGGGTCTGCTCGCTCCTGAGCCAGCTACTTAGCCAGAGTACTGTTGGATCTTTCTGCTCAGTGAATATGCTGTTTTGCAAATAAGACACTGTGGCATACCTTTGTGAAGTTATTGTCCCTACTCCTTATTGTGTTCTGTTCTTCCCGGTGTTCTATAGTAAGAGTCAGTATTTTACATCCTGATCAGAAACAAATTTCTTCTAGTTCAGAGCCTTATGGATGAAAGTGGGCTTTCTCATTCAGGTCACAAACCTAGCCAACTTTCCAGTAACTTTTTACTGACATAGTTCTGCCAATTGGGCATGTGCTGCATCCTGCAGTTGGGGGCCAGTCACGGAGGCCTCCTCAAGGTAAGGGAATGTTTGTTCCCTTACCTTGGAGCTGCACTGCCTTTACTCTGGTGCTGGAAAGTTGATTAGGATTGCGCCCTCAGTCAATACAAGTGAATATAATGGAATGGAGAGAAAAAATGAGGACAGTTTCATGTACGCATTCTGACAATTGATCCAAAATTATGTGGAACTGAAAATCCAATCCAATTGTGGGCGCTGCCATTGGCAGCATAAAGCAGATTTTCGGCACCTGGCAGGGGGAAGCACTGGTGCTGGTGCAGCACGAGCAGGCGCTGACCCCCCAGTGCCACTCAATGGGTTGACTGGCACTGCTTCAGCGCTATTCCCCAGTGAGTGAATTCGGGCCAGGGTTGAGGTGGGGAGTGGGCGGGACAGGGCGAAGGGAGGGCAGGATTGCCCACATGGGGGGCAAGGATGGCAGATGCCTCTGCCACTGCATCCTACCCCCCTAGTGTGAGCCAGGAAGCCTGGCCTGGGTCTCCTCGACTCTGCGCCTCCTCAATAGCAGGTGCAGAGACAAGAAGACCCATTGGTTCCGCAGCGGTGTCACTCAAGGTAAAGGAGCAAATGCTCCCTTACCCCTAGGAGACCCCGGCGGCACCCTCTGGATGCTCCCATTTTGGTGCCGCTGCTCCTGGGGGCTGCTGAGGTTAGGATCAGGCTGTGATTTACACTCAAATCCATGACACTTTCTTCATTTAATTTGTTTAGCGCTGGGGTGTCTTGATGCTGACTTGGGCACAGTATACTTACAATAATGTGAGAACACTATATTATAATGGCTCATTTGTGCTGATAATAATTTTAGAATGTTGGTGAACAGTGTTTTACTAAAAATCATTTTAGTCATGATTTTTAGGATTTTGGAAAGAATCCTATGCAGATCGTAACAAATGGTTGAGGCTAGAAATCATATATTATTTCCTTACTAGGTCATTATAGAGAACTCTTGATTTAATAGTCTAATGAGAGGAAGAGGTGTCTGTTAATGCTGAAAATCCATTAAATGCATTTATGACAATGCACACATAGGCCATTATATAGAGATAACTTTTTAAAGAAGCAGACAACGCCCATTATTTCCAAAGTCTGTTAAATCAAGGTCCGTTCAATTGAGGGCTCACTAAAATGGTATATCTGATTCTCAGCAATTATTTCAACTCAGCTTACATACACTGTAATAGAAATTTTTATGTAGGAGTCAGGATTAAATCATGATAAAGACGTCTAAGCATAGAGGAGTGTCTGACTGAGATTTACAGACTTTTGAAAATCTGGCAGCCTGCTCCCGAATGCTTACATGATGCAAGTCCCATTGATTTCCATGGAACTGATTTCCATGTAAGTATTCTTAGGAATGCAGTCAACAGGAAGTTTGGCTGAAACAGAATCATGTTTAAAATCCACTTAAACATTTTCTCATTGTCCTTTTTGCATATTATTATTAGATACTTTTATGCCTGGTTTAGAAATAGTTGTGCCAAGCCCAGGACAAAAGCTTATTGGATGAACTGTTAGATCGGTCTAATTTAATTAGGCACCCAAAAACACTGGGTAATGCTCAAATATTCCACTAGAACAAAGAGTTCATCAATAACATAACAAAGCATGAGGAGTTTAATGTATACTTACCCTGCTTTGAATTCGCAGAGAATGCAAAAAGTGGCCCTTAGCTTTCACATTTTTGCAGATGAAAAAGAGGGCTGATTAGTTGAATTTGGGAGGAAAAAGAACCATTTTAGCAGTTACGTAAATTAGAGAGATGGGATTCCTTTCTCACATAATAATGGAAGATCACAGATGGAGTCATAGGATATATAACAACAAGAGCTAATCTGTTTTCCTAGAATCTTCCAGAACTAATTAAAAAAAACCCAAATGACAGCATTCTAAAAGGCTGGATAAATATTGTTAACGATCTTGCTTCTGAAAACTAACCTCCTTTAATCAAAATCTTGGATGGAACTCAATCCTAAGAAAATCCTAAGAAAGCAATACATCCAAATTCAGAATAGTTTTTCAAATGATACTCCAAGATGGAGTATGGTGGATGAAAGCACGTAAAATATCACTATCGGGTCATTATTCTCAAATGAATAAACGAACAGAGAAAAACAACGGAAAAAAGTTGACACACATTTTCTCTTCTTTGAAACAAAACATTGGGATCACCCCTTCCTTCTCCTCCCTCTTTGCTATTTGGAAGTAGGATATCTAATCTTAACAGTCCTTATCTAAAATAATATGTATATGTGTACGTGCGTGTATCTGTCTATCCCTCTCCACACACACACACACACACACACACACACACACACACATTCAGTTACACAACTGAGCAGGTATTAGTGGCAGTGTATGCAAAACAAAAGAAAAAATTACTTTAACAAGGTTACACTTTTGTTTTTTGTTTTTTTTACACAAATACTGTGGTAAATATATTTTTTAAAAAATCAGCACTCTATCTGGTAAACACCACATCTGTCCCTCTATAAAATTCTGAATTAAAAAAACTTGAGAACTCTTTTAGTTACTCCCCACCCGCCTTCCACTTTACTTCCTTCCACAAGACTAAATCTTGATGCAGCCTTTCTGATTTTACTCCCAAAGACTGTGGGAGTGAATCCTTTACTTGTACTTAGCATACTAGTTGAAAAAAACCTCTTGAAATCTTTCCTTTTGTTATTTCTCTTTGATATTTGCAAAAGTCCCCTTGATTGTGCTGAGGCTCAAGGCTCAGCAAAGACACTGAATAAATTACAAAAAGCCACCTTTGCTCACCTCATTATTTCTAGCTTTTGATGAAAGATGGTGTTGGTGTTAGTGGGGGGAAAGAAGTTGGGAATCATGAATCAGAATGTGTGGAATGGAACAGAATCCACAAGAGGAACCTATGATTCTCCTTCCCCATCCTGCAGGGACTCCACACCATCCAACCCAAACTCCCTTGCCCTTCTCCACAGCCCTTTTCTGTGATAGCAAGACTAATGGTGGAAACCAGTAGGGCCTGTTTTCTGTGGTTGTTGCTCAGCCATAAGGTTCTATTCCACAGTTTTAACTGGATACTGTGAAGTCCAAAGTGGTCAGAATTCTGAATCTGTCCATTGAAAACACTGCAAGCGGTGTACTTACGACAGTAGGCCTTGTAGATTTCATAATATATTTCTGCCTTTGTTGGGTTTTTTTTTTTTTTTGTAGTGCTCTTCACAAGTGACAAAAAAGGTTTTTTAAAAGTTTTTTTTTTGTAGTAAAGAAGGGTTGTATTTAGAGGCCAGTAGCTAGAGATCCAGCCAGTAGATCTCCTGAAGCACTATCTGGCCTTAAGGCCACCATCAAAGGAAGGCTGAGATAATTACTATTCACCCAGCTTCCAGAAATGTAATGTACCAGCAGGCAAAAAACAGTTCTTCATGTAGTACAAAAATGAAATGAAATAAACAAAAAATAAAAAAAATGAAAACAAAAAATCTTAAAATTCTAGTGCCATAGCTTTTTGTTGTTGTTTCTCTGGTTGGGTTTTTGTTATTGTTCGTAACAGAGAACAGACTT
This sequence comes from Lerista edwardsae, assembly GCA_029204185.1. Taxonomy (NCBI): domain Eukaryota; kingdom Metazoa; phylum Chordata; class Lepidosauria; order Squamata; family Scincidae; genus Lerista; species Lerista edwardsae. The sequence goes on from JAJKFI010000030.1 coordinate 1,448,169, forward strand.
TGCTTATCCATCTGAAACATGCATCCTCATGTGGTCATTGAAATGCTCAATTTGGTCAAACTTAGCTGGACAGACAGAGCAGACGTAGGTGGTTCCCTCTGTGCAGGCCATCACTCCTGCAGGCAGCGCTCTCGCACCAGTGCCTGTTGTGCTAGGTGTTCCATTAGTGGCACTGTGCAGAGCCACATGTCTTTCAAGCAGGGTCTTGTGGGAGAATTTTTTCTTGCAGATGTAGCATTCGTAGGATTTCTCCCCACGGTGGAGTCGCATGTGCACATTTAGGGAGCTCTTCTGGGTAAAACGCTTGTTACAGATGCTGCATTGGTAGGCTCTGACTCCAGTGTGAGTCACCATGTGTTTGATTAGGTAATCCTTTAGGGAGAAGGATCGCCAACATATGCTGCATTGGTGGGGCTTCTCTCCTGCATATTGGCATTTGGAAAAAAAAAAAAAAAGAAACAAGAAGGAAGAAAGAACCAGAAAAAAAAAATTAGCAACCAACTTAACAAACAAGCCAGCTAAAAGTTCTATCCATATCGTGTAACGTGCAACAACTGACACTGAAGTTATAATATGGCATAAGAAAGAATTGCATTAAGATGCTACCCTTTGGCTGTAGTCTCACCCACAGTGGGTGGCATGACAGAGCAGTGCTACAAGGGACAGCTGGTGAGGGGGTGCGGCGGTGTCCTAATTTAGATTTCTTTATACCTTGTTATACCTCTTCTTGCTTCTTTCCACCCTAATAGAACCTATTAGATTCTACCCTTACAGACACAGTTTTTTTTGAAGTAAGGAGGGTCACTTTTCAATTTGTGGCCTTGTCAATTAAATCTTTAAAACAGACTATATACTCAAGTACAAAATTGTGGGTCATGTCTGCCTATCTTTGCCTTCTTGAGAAATATTAGGGAAAAATGTTTTTATAGCTGTGTAAGTAGCAAAAGGAAGACTTTGAAAAAGAGATATATACTGACAGTGTATTAATCCAAGAACCCTGAAGAAGATAGCTGGCCATGTGTCAGAATCACCAGTGTCCAGAAGTCATGGAAAATTGGTTTGGTTTCATTGCTGCTTTTTTTACTGGAGGAATACAATCTAGGAACACCTATTTTTTCCGTACCTAAGATAATTTTTGTTTGCAATCAGAAATAATGGCAGAGGAAGACCTTCTTCAGCCTGGAAGGTCAATCTTCCTCCAGCTAAGCTACTGACACAAGATGATGATGATGGATATCTGAGCAGACTTCACCCTCCAAAATTTTTTTGTTGGGGAGAATAGATGCCAAAGCAGGTGGGAGAAGCTACCATATAAAGGATATATATGCTTAACAATTGCAAGCAAAAATTAGTAAATGGACTGATGGTTGACAAGAGGAAATTAACAGTTCCACAAGTAAGGGGCCTGCTGCTGTTCACTATCTTCATCAATTGCAGGGATGAAGGACTGAGTTTTACAGATATGAAATCTGTGTATAATACAAAACTGGGAGTGATTTTAAACACTGTGGAACTGGCGAAACAGTCAAAATGATTGTTTTGAGTTTATTAAGAGCTGGACAATTAGTACCAATGGAAGTCAGACGGAAGTAAGACATGAATCAGGCCAAAAGGCCCATTTAACCCACTATCCTGCTTCCCACAATGACCAATCAAGATGTCTCTGGGAATGCTGAAAATCTTCCAAGCGTACAAAGAGAGAAAGAGATCTCAGACAAAAGACAGAGAACAACTGTTCACCTGTTCAGGAACGTGAAGCAGTGGTTTTGAAATGCATGGGTGTATTTTTAAACATCTCAACTACTAAGAGGTTTTCAAGAAAATTCTTTTTTTTTTTTTAAATCTTGGGACAGGATGTTGAACAAGATGATCAATTCTGTTATGAATACTTTCAGCATCATAAGAGTAACAACTAGTCTGAATTTTTTAAATAAGTAGCACTTTGCTTACATTAGAAGAAACCTCTCCAAGCCAACTGCATATGCATAGCTGTGTTGCCTTACACTGCCTTACACATAAGCGAACGGGCTACAGACTCACCTGTATGTACAAACATGTGCTTGACGTAATTTTGTTTGGCGGTGAAGGTCTTGTTGCAGAGAGTGCACTCATAAGGCTTTTTTTCACCCTGCCCACCTGCTGTGCTGTGGCCTGCAGAAGGAGCCAGGGGCTGTGGGGCTGGCAGTTGGGCAGTAAAAGTTGACAGGCCAGGCTGGGACACTGTCACAAACTGTGTCTTTTGGCCTAAGGGCTGGGGCAGGCTGAAGAGGAAAGGCTTAGGGCCACTGCCTGCAGACTGTGTAGTAAAGAGTGCAGGCAGGTAGGTATTGCCGGCTGTGCCTATGACTTGTGTGTTGCTGGTCAGGGTCAGCGGCATCCTCAGATTGCTGGTGAGGGTTTCCGTCTGGTGTAGGTAGAGCTGGGTACTTGGCAATGATTGGGCAACAGTTGTAGTGACAGAAGGCTGCAAGGTCCCCTTTTCAGTACTGGTGCTCATGGTGAGCACTGTGCTGTCCCTTTCAGTGTCATTTCCTCTCTCTGGTGAGGAAGAGTTGGCAACTATGTGCTGCTGCTGCGTGCCTTCAGCAGAAGCATCATTTTGTTCTGCTTGGGAAGGCTCTTGCTGACCTTCTCGGCTGAGAGTCGCCATAAATTGCTGTTCAACAGAATCAGGTTCAGTGCCGATAGAGGAACTGACTCCAGAGTCGAAGCTCTCCCCCTTGGGCTCACTCTCAGTGCCTTCTGCTTGATCAGTATCCTCAGTGCATTCCTCAGACTCATTGCGCTCTAGAATTTGTACTCTCTGTTGTCCGTAGTAGTCATAGTCATCATCCATTTCTTGCTTGATGTGAATATTGCCCACCAGGGTCTGGATCCGAACCGGACGTGGTTGCTTCCGGCAGTGGGTGGTTTCCGGAGTGGTGGAGAGATACCGCTCCATTTGCTGTGAGCGCTCATGGATTCGTGTAATCCAGCTTGGGTCCTCCATGTGATGGTCTCTAGAAAGTCCCAATGCTGTTTCATGGTGGCTGACAACTGCTCCGCTGTAGAATGACCGCTCTCCACTGCCATTCTGCATAGAACAGGCATACAGAGCTGAGTAGATCCTGTCCACACTGTGTTGTGAGTGGCTTTGAAGATAGCCAGACTCTGTGTCACTACTCTGCCCTGAAGTGGCTGATTCAGGAGTTCCTCGGGGTGTCTCCTGAGCAGAATCCTGGATCACTGGATAGATGTCGCCCACATTCTGTGAGACAATCCGTGTGCACTCATCAATCACAGTCTTGATCTGCAGGATGCTTGCTGCTGTGAGGATCTGCAAGGCCTCTGATTGGGAGACCCGCAACACTCCACTGTACATGAAGTCAATGAGCTTTTGCACTGACTGGACTGATACCACAGAGGGAATTTCAATGTCGCTGTAGCCCAGTAACAGCTTGTCCTGGAAGAAGGGGCTGCCAGCCGCCAACACACAACGGTGGGCGCGCAGCATGCTCCCGTGGATGCGGACCGTCACATCACAGAAGTGGCCACGGTTGCGTTGCTCGTTGAGGGTCTCGAGCACAGAATTGCTGAAGTTGTGGAGATTGATGCTGTGAATGCGCTCTGTCATCCCCTTGCAACTAATGTCACCTGCAGGAATGAAAGGCAAAAGAGAAGGAAAGATAGAATTTGTAGCTGCATGTTAATTTTTAGTCGCACACATACAAGTTGAAGTAGTTACTAGCTATTGGCACCCAACTAAATGTCTAAGAGATAATAATCTCTGCAGTGCTCACTTCCTTCATATTCTTCTTCAAAACCTATTTTTTGTTAAGTTTTTGACCCTATCTCCTAGTCCCAGAACCTTTAGTTGTTCAGGGTCAGTGGTAGGAATACATGGAAACCAAAATATATTCAAAAGGATTATTTTCTCTTCCTCTGAGAAGTCTTATGGAAATTTCCCAGAAGTGACTGCACTTGTCTATTAATCTTATCTGATTTGCAGGGTATCCCTTTGCCATTATTAAAAAAATCCCAGGTTATTTTAGGCTAATGAACCCGAACCCTTGAGGTCTTCCTCTAACCTCGTGTTAAGAACATCCCTTCCTTAAGTTTCAGAAAGGCAGCAGCAATAAATCCTGCCAAAAGGTTGGCGATATCTGCCACTTCCCAACCTCACTTCAATCATCTGTTTTTGTTGAATGAATGCAATCCTAGGAAATGGGTGTAGATAAACTACTACCAAGCCCTTACGTTTTATGCAGCTCCCCAGAGAACCACAGGGCCACCTCTACTCTGAGGCAAGGTAGAGGCACTCCTCTACGGCTCTGGCCATTCCCAGAACTTCTGGTGAGTCATTGACCAACAGGAAATCCACCCAGAGCCATCAGGAATCTCTCCAGATCCACAGGACTCTGGGAGCAGTCTACACAAATCCCCCCATGAAGGTGGCACAAAAGAGTGATCTTAATCTCTCTAACACCTAGACAACCATCTACCTACCCAGCAGTAAATACTAAGTCCAATTTGTTTTCTGACACAAGCATTGTGGCAGAAAGTAATTGTGATAGGCCCTTATTTTCTAGAACAGCCATGAGATCCTGACCACTTGAAGTCCCCCAGAATCAATAGCCATCGTCTGAAGGGGCTTCCTGCATCATTGTCATTATCAGAAGTTCAGCTGGCAGCAGTAAGGAGAAGGCATTTCCCTCCAGTGATGCCACAGCTATGAAACCCGCTCCATATTGAATTGAGAACTGAAACGTCCCTGTTGGCCTTCTGGTGAGGAGTCAAAATGTTTTTATTTCATACTATCATTTCTCTTGTTTTCGTTGTTGATTTTTGTTTGCTATTTTTATATATTGATTTATTAATATTAATTGTATTTAATTATATATTATTTGATTATATATTTATTTATTTAATTATATTGTATTTTACGGATGTTATGTATTTTATACTCTCATTAGCCATCTTGGGCCTTTTATTTGAAAAGGGAAAGGTGGGATAGAAATATATTAAATAAATAACCTCTGAGTCAGAGGTCACTAGAACATACATGTTTTGGCCCACATGGAGAGTGTGTTTACCTGGGTCACTGAGCAAGTGAAGCCTTATTCTTTCCCATTTACCCTGTAATCATTTCCCTCCCTCTGTGTCTGCTTTTTAGATGGTATGTCCACTGGAACTGTCTTTTTCTCTAGCAAAATGTGCCATATACATTAATTGTGCTATATGGATGATGATGATGATGATGATGATCATCATCATCATCATCAAATTATCTGTAAAATAATTCTATTTTATTGGATATATAAATTGGATATATTTGATATTCCCATACAAGATTACAGTGGTAGGTAAGAAAGTCATAGTAGCTGGAGTACGGGTTTATATAGCTGACAAAAAGGAACATCAGAGGGGGAACTGTGAGTGGAAAATGGCACATGAGCAGGTGCTTAAACCTTTTGCTGTCCACCATTTCCCCATTTCAAATGGCTTCTCTAAGTGGTTCCCTTCCCATAGAGCTTCAAATGCATGCTTGAAAGCGCAAGGTTAAGTGCTCCCTCCTCCCATTACTTCTCTAATTGCAACTTACCCCTCAAAAGCTGCCGTCCTTCACTAAAAAAGAAGGCATCAGGGCACCAATACACAGATTTGTATGTACTGTATGTAATGTGTAATTACTAATTATCACCCTGAATGACCAAGAATACATGATCATCAGGATGACTGTACTCTGAAAGCATATGATAGTGACTAGTGAGGAAAAGCTGGGCAGCTATTGGAGAGGAATTAACCCTATGAAACACAGTTTATAAAGTTAGCAGCCTGTTAGATTAGGATTGGATTTCACATTCATTTTTGATATGGCAAAAACCAGCAAGCGGCAACTTTTATTCAGCATTGTTGCTACTTCTTTTGACTATGCCCTCACCTGGCAAGATCTGATATTTACCATATCCTCAAGCATTCTGAAGTTATAATTTTATAATTCTCTAGTACAAGGGAAATATATACAACCGAGTACAGAAATCCCAGATCTCACTAGAGACTTCTATACAAACAGAAGAAATGCTTACCAACTGAAAATGACATGCAAATGTCACGTTGTCAAAATTAACACAAGAATCAGGCTTCAGTAGTTCAAGCAATGAAAGGCCTTCTATTCCTCTAGAATTCACACTGTCACATTAGGCTTGGTATATGCTAAATCAAACATTTCACCATTTATCAGTTTCAGCATTAAGAGATGGGCTGAATTAATAAATAAACTCAAAAGGTAACAAAGCATCAATGACTAGAGTGAAAATTCATTAATAATCTTTACATACAAAAGCACAGTAAAGAAATGTAGGAAAAAATATGATGTAATGGATAAATGTAAGCATTCTTATTCATTCCCTCACTCACCTAATTGTCACTGCACTGCAAATCCGGAACAGAGAGCGAGCAAGAGAAAAGACTTATGTTTCATTCTGTTCCCAGACCTGCCACTCTCTTAAGTTAATACAGTGGGAAATGTTTCGGTGGAACTGAAGTGTCCTTTGTTAAGCAATCTGCTTTTGCCCAGTGAATATCAACATAGAAACCCCAATGGACTGCATGAGAAACTACTGTAGGAGGGTTTGCTCCTTTTTGTGAGAGCAGGTCCTGATTGAAGGTGAATTCAGAAAAGGCACAGGAATGAAAGGGTGTGAAAATGCAAAGGCTATTCTTACCCAAGCAGGCAATGAATGGGCATGAGAGGGGAGAGATGAGGAACATAACAGACTGTATACATGTGCATACTTTCCAAATAGTGGTGGGACAAGGGAATTTTATTCTGAGTGTGAGGGTTTGGAAGATTTTTGTTCTCCCTTTAAAACATACTAATAAAGAGTCAGGAATATGCATGTACTAGTCTGTTTTGGAAAGAAACATCAGAATATGGCAGATCCTTTATGTTACACAATTACTCTAAAAGAAGAGTCAGGTACAGAATTCTGAATGGTGGAACAGTTAATTGTAGTGATTGAGCGTACATGTAAAACTACTCAGAACTAGAGAGCCAACTACTTATTATTTACAAGGGTGACTCAGGCTGTAGATCCACAAGCCTGTTAAGATGGAATACTAGGTGGTAATAAATTGTTTTCTCCAAGCTGAGCTAATCTGCATAGCGGGCTCTCCTTGCATTAAAACACACACACACACACACACACACACACACAGAGAGAGAGAGAGAGAGAGAGAAAGAGAGAGAGAGAGAGAGAGAGAGAGAGAGAGAGAGAGAGAGAGAGAGAAGGGCACCTGTACGCCATTAACAAGTCAAGACAGTATAGTTCTCGTACAATTTTTGCTCATGAGCTATGGCTAGTCATAGGATTTATTTTTAAAATCCACTTATAATCCAAACTTATGGATCCTGGCAGTTAAAAAGCAGTAGTCTAAGTGGGGTCAAATGCAATGATGTAATGACACATAAATTATACAGGGTGTCCACAAAGTCTCTTTACAATTGCATAAAATCACAAAAAAATGCAAATGATAAGATGTGTTAATGATATCACGCCCCTAGACTTCTTTATGTGGGGCAATGTTAAAGACATTGTGTACAGAACAAAGACACGGGACATTACTGGCCATTGCCACCACTGATGAGACTATGCTACAGCGAACATGGCAGGAAAACGATTATCACATTGATGTGCTGCGTGCAACCAATGGTGCACATATAGAGGTTTATTAATTGATGCAAAATAAACTTCAATATATACTAATATTGTATACTTTCCATACATGTATCTCTTCATTTGTTTTTGTAATGCAAGTTTGTAATGTAGTATATAAATTGTAAAGAGACTTTGTGGACACCCTGTATGTTGGGGATGGGTGGAAATGATTCATTTATGCACCATTCTAAAAACATTTAACCACCAAAGAGCCACCTTCTTATATAGAACTTTATATACCTAATGGGTAATCACATTCTATTCCAACAAGATTGCTGCAAATGTCCTGCATAAGTGAATAGAGTGTTCCAACAATCTCAGACATACTGCTGCTGTACATTCAGCAACAAAACCCAACCCAATTGTATGCTATTAAATAAACACATATCTTAAAGATCAGGGTTGTGTTGGCTGTTGAACCATGATTACTCATTCAGGTAGCATACAGGTGGTGATTAATATCATTATTATTATTTTTTTTTAAAAAGGATTGTATACAGCTCCCTGGCAGAACTCTAATAAATTGTAGCCCTGCAAAGGCATTCTCCACGAAGGAGTTGGGAATCTGGGATGTACTTAAACCTGAATATAATACCAGTTGGGCCGGCCTTAATAAGCCAATGTGAGCAATGTTGGTGCATTGGGTCCTGCACTTTGGGGGGCCACCAGTAGCGCAGTGAGCATATTGCCTGCTGCTGCAGCTGCAATCCCTATGGGCTGTAAGTCAGTGGACAAGCAGAGCAGCTTTACCTTAGGCCCTACCACCTGTGAACCGCCCAAAATGGGCCTCCTGGAAGCAATTGGAAGTGACATCATCATGTTACCACCAACTATTTCTAGGTGCAAAGTGTGGCACCACAAATGCTTTTTTTGGTGATTGGGGCCCCATGGGACGGGGGGGACCCCTGCAGGAATGCCCTGCATTGGGCCCCACCACTTCTAGAGGCAGTCCTTTGTTTCCCAATGCAACTAGGAGAGGCTACAAACATGGTGCAATCATGTTTGCAGCAGGTGTACTGGTAATTTCTGAACCAAGGGTGTGAAGTGTGAATGACAAACATGTATCTTCAAATATCCATGGACGTGCATGGGAAGGGCTGCAAACCAGCCGTGTACACAGCTGTTTCAGGATGCATGTTTATCATTCACAGCAAACATGATTGCAGCACTAAGTTTGAAGTTACTCTAGGCATCCTCACAACATAAATGTTTAATGATTTAATAATGATAATTGAGCAAAACTGCTCAAATCTAGCCCATTAACCTTTAACATAACAGAAGTATATTTATCATATTACATTATATGTCAGTTATGATTACCTCATTTTAAAATATGATGGAGAAATGAAAAGGCCAATAATTCTCCCCCACTCCCATCCGACAACAACTGCAACTCTTAGATTGAAGCCAAGAATTCAGAAGCAAGGTACTTGAACTGACATCAGAGACTAGAATTTATTCTCTCCTTTTTGCTCCACCCACATTGTTCCATATGCCACATTTAATAGAGCTCATTATCAGTTCACCACTGTTCCAGCTTTATGGTAGCGCCAACAATTAAAATTGTATTAACAGGAAACAATTTTATGTGGCAAAGTCTTCTGTTTTCGTATAAGCCCAATACCCTCTTCTAGTGATTCCAAACACATACTGATAGAAAAAAATTCAAGACTGTAGTACAAGTCCTTACAAATAACAGAATGCAAAACAAAACTCAAACATTGGATTGGAGTATAAATAAAATATATCATAAAATAATCAGGTTCCCACTATTGTACAGTGCTATGCAATTGAATTCAATATCTTTTTATCTTTGGAAGTTATGTTGTCACTCCATGTCTACATCAGAAGCCACCCTATCGCAGAAGGTGTCTACAGAACCTCAACACCATCTGGGTTACTACACCCATTTTACCAGGTCCCAAAGGAAGGAAATATCTGTCTCGTTCTCAACTTCCATCACACACAGGAAATTCTGTGCCTTGGGGACATTCCAATTAGCCACAAGACATTTCTCTTGTTTGCCAATGGAAAACTGACTACTTTCAATAAACCATTTTCCATTTCAGCATCTTCATATCGGCAAGAAGTTTTGCAACATGCATGGCAAATATGGCATCCCTTCTTCAATGTGGGATTTTGCTCATTCCCTATAGCCCCATGGGTTCCCAACCTTTTTTGCAGCGGGACCCCCTTTTTTGGTACAATAACCTGTTAGGACCCCCCCCCCCCAAGACCCATGGCCAGAAGTTATGTCATTAAGCGCGAAGTGAAATCATTATTTTTAATAAATCACACTTTTTGAAAGTTGAAAGAACTCCACATGCTTTTTAAAATGTTCTGAATGCTATGTATCTAAATGACGCTTGAGTTTCCAATTCAGGGATTGATTCAGCACTGAGAACAACATTGCACAGAATGCATTGTGACTTCTCTATGCTATTACTGATCAAGGTGGTAAAGCCAAATTTTAGATACTCTGAAGACTATTTAAGTTCCTTTTCCCCATGTGCTGAGACTCAGCTAGGCATGCACATGGAAGGTGTGACATGCTTGCTAAGAAAGCAACCAGGGAGAGACTTCATTACATGTGCACACACCAAGATCAACCCATAGAAAGGCTAATTTCCCTAGTAGCCACAAGCATTGAAGAAATGGCAGATTAATGGGGAAGCCTCTTCCCTAGCCAAAATGAAGTTTCCAAGATGGTGGTCTTCAGCTTTTTAAGTTGACTGCCCCAAGCTTTTCGAGACCCCTTGAAAATCAGTTCATGACAGCCTTGGGGGTCCTGACCCCCAGGTTGGGAACCACTGCTACAGACAATCAAATTTTGGCAGGGACTACCAACACTTACAAGATTGTTTATGCTGTGTTTGATTCACTTGATTTCAATATTCTTAACAAGAAAATTATTCTCATAATTACTGAATAGATGCAATTCATCTACACAATCATTGACTCAACTTCTAACTTAACTTCCTGCCTTCTTCTTTTTGAGCGAATTCTCTAAAACTTTACTGACAGACTCTTCAGCTCTCTTAGGCTTATAGCAACAACAATATTTGTCATCTATTGTTGTCACCGGGTCCTTTACCTATGTGGGCCAGATCACCTGGAAAGCCTGTGCTTCCCGGTCAACTACCAGCACATATCTTCAGAACAACTTTCCCTGCCGTCTCCCCCAAGGCAAGCCTCTGAGAACTGATGGGACGGAGCAAGGAACGCTCCTTTGAGATCCCACAAAACTCTCCCACTCCAGACTTCCCATAGGCAAGGTTATCTCTTCTCCCCCAGACACACACCACTCAATTAAAAGATTTTTATTTATAAAAAGGCTGATAGTTCAAGAGACAGCCACATATCCTGGAAAGGCAGGATGGGTATTTCAAGGGCTGTACTTGAAAAATATATAGTCAATATGTCCCTTTCCATGTTCAAATGGACAGAGCTTCCTGCAGCCAATGCCAGACACCATAGTGTAATGGAAGACCTGGCCTTATAGTAAATTTCCACTGAGCCCATGAGGGATCCTGACCCAATCATCATCCAATATTTCTGCTGATCAATGGTCACCCCATCTGAACCAATAAAACCTGTTAGCACATATGCCCTTCTTTGGCATCCCACCAAATTAGATGCACCTGGGACGGTTTCTCAGAAATGTGTTATCTGTTCTTTTCCAAGGCTGCTGCTCCCTCCTCGGCTCTCTGTCCCTCTACTTCAAATTCCTCAGTTGTCTTTTTAACATTTCACACATTTCAAAGGGCCTGATATTTCCATAGCCAGATAACTGTTCACAAGATGTATTGTCAGGATACACAACTCCACGTTAAGAGGAAACATCTTAAAATAAAATAAATAATTTAAGGAAAAAAAGAAAAAAAAGAGGAAACATCTCCTTGTTATTATTGATCAAAGCACTCCACACTTACATTTCCATATAGAGTCAGCATCTCTTCCTATGTAATATGTATTAAAACCCCTAAATATGGATTTGCCCTCATGACAGTTATACCTAACTTTAAATGTACCAATGTTACAATTTGAATGTAGCAGTTGTGATTCCTACAAGTTCTCAACCACTTCAATATTGAAAATCCAGAGATTTGGTTTTTCCACCCAATATTTTGCATTCACTTCAATAATGGACTAGGAACACCATCTGGTAGGAAATGTTATTTTCAGTTACTCATATCCTCTCTTTACTCGCCATGGATGCATCCCTTTGAGGACACAACTCTCACTCTTTTTATTTTCAGAGAACAGGCTAAGGAAAATAAATACCAACAGCTTAGAGATGTTGGCTGTACACAGGCTCCTAGGTTTCTTTCTCCCTCTGTTCTAAGACAAGGTCAGATTTACACCAGCAATCCAAGACAGAGTTTCTAATTAACAAACAAGAGGATACTGCCTCCAAAACATATTTCAGAATGGCAATGGATCTTTTGTTCATTTCAATCATTGTTGGATCTAGTGGGTTTCAACAATACTGTTCTTGACAGGGCTAGAAACCTTAAATCACTGGCGTTTGGAAGACCATGTGCTATGGGGTAGCTTCAATTTTGATTGTTTGTGACCTCAGAGAAATCAAGTTCCCGTTTTTTACAGCAGGAAAGACATGGGCTCTAGGTCCCTGGAAGACGCATTCATAAGTGTCTCTCGACTGCTTTATGTACGTGTTTTCTTCCCTTAATGAGAGTACTTTACACAACAGGGTTGCCTAGTAATCTAAATCTACCCCAGAGAAACACAACATACTTTCTGTACAAGAGTTCATTACAGGCATGCCTGGTATCTTCTGGGGTTCCGTTCCATACCCCCCTCCTCCTGTAGATACCTGAAACCATGGATACTGGGGGTGCCTTTTTAAAGACAGGGGAACGTCAGTGGTTTTGCTGCAACAAGGTTAAAAAAAAGATATTTGTTTAATGTTCCCCTTGTCTTTTTAATAGGTGTCACAATATTCATGGTATCCGTGGATAACTGAAACTGTGGATACAGAATCAGTGGATACCTGGGCACGTCTGAATTACAATCTGAAGAATTTTATTGTACTGAAATGTGTGGCATCATGCCAAATTAGATACATTTCAATTGTTTTATGAAGTAAGCTCTAATTGTCATAGTCAGTCAAGTTTTAATCACACATTTAACTGTAGTCCACACCCATAATGTTGAACCACTCACTTTTATGTAACCTGATAAGGCATGATGCCTCTGCCATGGAAAAATGCGGGAAACCTATGGCCCACCTTTTAAAAAAAAAAATTATATGAGATTCTACACCAACTAATTACCAACTACAGAATTCAAAAATTTCATATTCTAAAATATACAAGAAAATGTATTATTAAAAATGCTGCAGCTCAGCTGCAATTAAGCATTATGTAAATTAAGGAAGAATAACTATGTGGATCTTCAACAGGATTTTAATCAGAATGTCCTGTGCAAGGATTTTAGGGCCAATTGTAAACAATCAATATACATTTTGATTCAGGCAAGCATCTAAGATAGTTTTCCAAAAAATAAACTATTTATCTGAATGCAAAAAGAGGTCTCTTCATCAAATATCCTTACAATATATCATGCTAGATATATTGTAGAACAAAAATGCTATATATTGCATGTGGTTAGCAGATTGATTAATTATAAACAACTAAAGGAAAAAGACACACTACTTTAAAAGCATGTATGTACAGTACACACAAAAAATGGCCACATGATGGCATCCTTTCTTAGGAAAAGAAAGCTCCTGAATACAGTTGGTCAGGAAGTAGTTTGATTTAACTAGAAAACATTTAGATCTGGGAAGACATTACAACGCTACTGTTATGGTCATTTTTAGCTGCTTTTGCAAGTTATGTAATGGACAGAAATTCAACTGATAAAGCTTTTCTCATCTTCATGTTAGTAAAAATCTATACCTATTAAAACTCCTGCCAATATGCAACTATGACAGCCTTTTTAGCCAGAGTGCAAAAAAACAAAAAAGCAACACCATACATTGCTTTGAGCTTGCTTTTTACATTGTTTGATTTTCCTCAATAGGCTAGGGAAGCAGCCTTGACAAAGACGCAGAACCTTATCTTCAGTTTCAAAATTGAATGCATCTGTAACTACCTTTTTTTAGGTCTGTTCCTGTCCTGGGTGTACTAAACTAGGAGCCTTGTAGCAGCTGAAAAGCAGCTGAAGTTAAGGGGTTGAGATAATCTGAGTTTACTTATTCCTGTCCTTTTGTAACTTGACACACCCAGGTCTGAGTCATAAGGAATGAGAGAGATAATTTTCCAAGAACAGCCTGGGCTCATGACAACAAAAATACAGATAGTACTTATGAGTCCTCACACACAAGTGCCTCAGGAGTCTTCAGGGCTGCTACTAAACTTGTGACTGATGTAATTTGTTTGCATCTATTTAGTTGTAATTTAGATGATCTTTCCATTCAAAAGGCTTTCAAAATGACTTCAGCAATATAATAAAATAAGGAACCACTGAAAATCGATATATATAAAGAAGAGCGTGTGTGTTTGTGTGTGTGTGTATGTTTCGCATAGGCTCCTCAACGCCTGGAGCGATCGGCATGAAACTTGGCATGCATACACCTTGCGGCCTGATGACAAACACTGCGGGGGTCGGGCCCCCCTAGCGCCCCCGGGGGTAGGGGTACACGTGGCTCCCCGTGTGAAAACGGCAAAAAACGGCCGAAATTGGCATCAAATCCACAGTTTCCGGCATCGCCGAGATGAGCAGCAACGATCCTGATGCTGTTGGAGTCCGGGTTCGGCCCCCCCTCGATGTGGGGGGCGAGAAGGGGTGCGAAAGAAAACGTCCGCCATGCCCCGCTAGAACGCCTGGACCGACTGGCACCAAACTCGGCATGCGGAAGCCTAGCGGCCTGGCCATAAACACTGCAGGGGTCGGGGGCCCCTAGCACCCCCGTGGGGAGGGGTGCGCAGGGGGCCCCACATGAAGATGGCCGAAAATGGCCGAAATCGGTGTCGAGTCCGTAGTTTCCGGGGTCGCTGAGACGAGCAGCGACACTCCTGACACTGGTGGAGTCCAGGTTCGGGCCCCCCTCGGCACGGGGGGGCAGAAGGGGTGCGAAACAAAACATCTGCCATGCCGTGCTGGAACGCCTGGAGCAACGCGCACCAAACCCGGCACGTGTGTGCCTTGTGGCCTGGCGGCAAACACTGTGGGGGTCAGGACCCCCAGCACCCCCAGGGGTGTGTGTGTGCAGGGGGCCCCACGTGAAGATGGCCGAAATAGGCATCGAGTCCGTAGTTTTCGGGGTCGCCGAGACGCTCCCGGGGGTGGGGGTACAGGGGGTCCCCGCATGAAAACAGTTAAAAATGGCCAAAATCGGCATCGAATCAGTAGTTTCTGGGGTCGCCAGGGCGAGCGGCGACGCTCACGACGCTGTTGGAGTCCAGGTTCAGCCCCCGTCAGCATGGGGGGTGAGAAGGGGTGCAAAACTCATAAACTCTGGAAGATCATTTTGTTATCCGGGCAACGCCGGGTAACAAAAAGCTAGTGTAAAATAAAAGAGCAAGCACCTGGTGAAGTACCATGTGTCAAATGAAGAAATGGTTTTCTATGAGTTGGCACTTTCATGTACACAAATTCACTGAGGACGCAATCCTAAACTGCACTGAAATAGACAGGTTGGGGGGCCTGCGCTGTATCTAGTGCAGGTTGGAGCCTCCATGGGGCTTGTCCCCTTGCCCCAGGGTAGGCACTAGACACCCTTATGGGCTATTCGGACCTGTGATCGCTATATAGCAGGCGAAGGTCCGACCATACCACGCGGCCTGAATCAGGGCCATGTGGCCTGGGGACAGGCATTTGGATGTGGCCTATTGGCTGGTCCACCACCACCACCCCGAACTCTTCAAAGTAACACTTCCATTGTTTTAAAACTTATTTTGGAAGCACTCAAATTGCAGTTTCAAATTATTGGTGAAATATTTCTCTCTGCTCCCACCCCATTCATGCTATTATATCAACATCATATGGAGCACGGTTGCATCATAAGCAGCTATCAGCGAATAACAGCACCGCTTATGAGTAACACATCTCCTGCCCCATGATGCACTACTTTGTGATCACTTTTACGGAAGTGTTGTTATAGTATTATAGTATAGTACAGAGTTTCTCAAACTATAGGAGGGTCCTGACCTGGTAAAGATGAAATTGACAAACTGATAGCTGATAAGGAAAAGTCATTGAGCCTTATTGAAAGTGAAACTGATGAGACAGAAATCCCTCACTTCAAGTTGTCATAACTTATATGACAAATGTATTGAGCCCCATGGAAACAGAAACTGAGCTACATGTTTGCATTTATGTGCGAATAAGCAAATGTGCCTTAGCTGCTATTGAAGGTCAGGCAAAGGGGAATGCAAGGCCCCCAGAATGGTCCTGATCCAATGAACATGGAGCTCAACAAATGCTCCAAAAGGCAGCCCCCCCCCCAATAGTACAAGTGGGCCTGCAAAATTGGCAGACCTACCCCGGACCCTTCAAACGAAAGAAAGAATACATGAGTGAGACCCTAAAGGTTAAGAAAGGTATATGCACATAACTTATATGAGCATTGCAAAACACTAATCTATTTGTAGAGTAATGCTGATCCCAAGGAAGGTTATGTAGATCCCCATGTACAGGAGAAATGTACAGGAAGGGCTGTAGACAGGGAGGGATCCTTAGACTTTGCAGGCTGGTCATCTTGTGTTGAAACCATTTGAATCTCAATCCAGTCCAAACAAAAAACATTTAAAACTGATTTCGTCCCAAATCACACTGAACTGATTTAAATATAAGAACATAAATTCCACTGTGGAACATAAATTCCACAGAAATTTTACTGTTTGGGGGAATGGCGTTTGAGGTTATTGCAGGCAAGCTACAGAGATAATTTACTTGGTGGAACAGGGCTGGTTTCCCCATCGCATCTCCCTTAATTTGTTTGTTTATATTATAATAATTTATTTCAATTTATTAATAGCCTGCCTATCTAGGGAAAATGGCACAATTTAAGTGCTTGCCACGGGCAATTTCAATGCTTATTTCATTCTCAAGAAAGTTTGCATCCTGCTTGATGATGTCACTTCCAACCATGAGATCACTTCCAGGTTAATGACATCATTTCCAGGGCAGTCCCCAACAGATTATCACTGTAAAAAGTGGGTTGTTGTACTATAAAGCTTGAGAACCACTGGTATAGTATACAGAAGCAGTTCTCAAACTCATAGAGAGTTGGAGACGCAAACGAAGACTTGGCGGGGAAATGGTGACACCATGATAGGAATTATAGCACCAGGGATACAGGCTTTTAAAAATTTACTTAATCTGTGGCTGCCTCCTGGGGGCTTCCCACACCTCAAAACATTGAGAAAATGTGATCACAGCACGCTTCTGGGTTGCAATTGTAAAATTCAAAGTGGGTCATGCAATCATAGTTATTCAATGTTTTGAGGTGTGGAGAAATCTGTAGAGAGCAAGGCTCCCTGCAACCTTCCCGGTGGCTGCCACACACTGGGATAGGTTATAAAAGAAAAGCTCGTGTTTTTGGCAGCAGCACAATCGTTTGTGACATCACCATTGTCATCTTGTTGCAAAGAATTCTTGTCTTCATGTTTAAACCTGCAAAACTAATTCTTTTGTTTTCTAATTTTTGTTTTCTAATTAAAACTTCTAATTCTTTTGTTTTTTAATTAGAATTTCTAATTCTAATTTTCACCTTTGTAGGAAGGTATAAACTGCATTCTTAGGTCTTGTGATGCTACCTGCTAGTGCCAACTATCAAACATCTTTAAGCTATACAAAAGCCTAAAGAAATGGTGGGTCTCTTCATTGATGTAAGAAAATGGGATTCCATAAAAATATATTGAAGATATTTTAATTAATATATTTCTTAAATAGTATAATTAATTGATTGACTAAATCCTAAATATATGGTGTATATTTGTTGTACTTGTGGTACTGTATGTGGTTGAGGACCTTAAAAAAGGGAAGAAGGGGAGCCAAAACTTTAGCCAATCTCCTCCCAGAAAGAGTGTGTCAGGAGAGATGCAATCACTTTTGGAAAAAATAACTCCCTCTTTTAAAAAGAAAAGCAGTGAATAGCAAATAGCGACAGTTCTCCATGTTACCCCAGTAATATATATCACATGGGACAAGACACTGAACATTAGATCAAAGCTAGCCTAATTATAGCAGGTATGATCTGAAGGTTCGGTATCGATAGACTTGTATTCAGTGACTATGCCTGGTCACATGGAAAGTATTTGATTGGAGTCCAAGACCGGGGCATAATGATTTCTAAAAATTTCCAGAAGGTTCTACAGAGTTCTATTCGTTCTATTCGACTACACTTGGGCTTAAATGTCATCGGGACTGTCACCAATCAGCTTAGCGACCCCGAAAACTATGGATTTGACACTAATATTGGCCTTTTTCGACTATTTTTATATGTCACCCCCTTCCCACCCCCACCCCTAGGGGTGCTAGGGGTGTCTTACCCCCATAGTATTTCTAGAAGTGGGATGAGTTATGAAATCTGAAATCAAATGGGGTCCTCTATGCCACTATCAGCGTGCTGCGGATATTCTATTTCCACTGTATCTTGCACCCCTTCTCACTTCCCACGCCGATGGGGGCCGAAGAGGACACTCCCTATGGCTTAAACGGCATAGAGAGTGTCACCGTTCATCTCGGCGACCCCGGAAACTATGGATTCGACACCAATATCTGCCGTTTTTGAGTATTTTTACAGGTCACCACCCCTAGGGGTGTCTTACCCCCACAGTATTTCTTTCCAGCTCGCAAGGCACATGTGTACCAAGTTTGGTGTAAATCACTCCAGGCGTTCCAGAGTTATGCTGGAACACACACAGATACACACAGACACAGACACACACACGTTCACTTTTATATATGTAGATTCTCACCGAATCTAGTTCTTTCTGAATGTGGATTCTGAGACTAGCCTTCATGTTTCTTTATAAATGGCTTTTTGAAAGATGTATGACATCTACTGAAAATCTATCTCAATATGCATCAATAATTAGGTCCCTGCTGGAGCCCATATACAAAATCTCAGAACAAAGAGATAATTGTATTTCACAATGTATTGTTAGAATACCATACACTTGGAAAAAAGCAGCATGCTGATGTATAGTCTTCATGGCACTACCGAAAGTCACATGTACCTCATACAAAGCAAGGTAAGGGGCCCAAAATAATTCAGTCTCAGATGAACTCCTAAAATTCTATAAAAAACAGCTGTTTTGTTGACTTCAAGAAAATAAATGATTCACAAGTGATACTTCTTATTAGAAGAAATGTGTTGGTAAAGACTGCAGACATTCAATCTATATGGAACTCATTACTTGAAAGTATTCTGTACAACTTGAAAGCTATTTCTAACACTTTTGGTCTAATCCCATTTGAATCATTTTGGTTCCTGCCTGTCTTTCTCTGAAAGTAAAGTTCAGATTGTATATATTTTTGTTCTAGTATCGTAATATCTCCTTTGTTCTTCAGTATTGGTTCCCTACATATACCAAGCACAATCCTATACTCCGTTTCAGCTGGAGTGGGGAGGGGGAATGGGATGGTGGAAGTAGTAGGTGGGCAGCTCTGGCTTGGGAGGGGTTGAGATTGGTAGTGCTGGCATGTGCCATAGCCAAACCCCTCCCCGTGCCAAATTGACCTGATATTTCTGGCACAGGAATGGGTAGAACCACTGCTGCTGCTGAGACTTACCCCAGGGCAACAGGACAAATTTTCCCCTTACCCTGAGAAGACCTCCAGCAGCCAAATATCCTCTGCAGGATACAGCAGAAGCCACTCCAGCGCCACTTCATTACTGCATGGGGATTTAGTTTGGATTGGGCTGCTAGCTGAGCATTACAGTGGAGTATTACATTATGCCATGGTAATAGCATCACTGGACTTCACCACATTAACACCTGGACCTTGACAAGAAGCATGTGGAAGAATGGGAATTTAGCCAACTCACCTTCCAAGGCAAAATCCAGAAACAGCTGAGCACCTTATTGGCTCAGCTCACTGCAGCTCAGTATCCACAAATAAAGTACACAATCTTCCTGCCCCTTTTAACTAGAAAGTGATCAAATCCTCACCTAAAGAGCTAGAGAGAAAGATGTGGCTTACACATACACACTTGCTAATTACTTGACTGTTTTAGGGTGCAATCCTCTGTGCGCCCTTGAGCCAACGCTAACCACTTGTGTTGGCACCTCCACATTGGCGCTGGTGCCATTGGGCTGATGCTAGCAGCAGCATTGGCCCAAGGGTGCTGGCCCGAGGCCCTGCGCACTTATCTCTGCGCCAGCCGAACTTGGATGGCGTACAAGCGGTTCTGGGTGGAGGGAGGGAGGAACTGGGGGATGGGCATGCCAGGAAGCGTGTTATACAGCAGGTACAGATCTGAGGAGCCCATAGGAGAGGCTGGAGCCTCTCCTGGAGAAAGGAAGAGAATGTGCCCTTGCCCCAGGGAGGCTCCTGAGTGATCCAAAGCTGTACTGGATACAGTGCAGGCTCGCCGGCCTAGCTGTTCCAGCATAGTTTAGGATTGTGTCATCAGGATCAGTAGAGTAGGATCAGTAGATTAGCAAGGGGGTACTAAAGGGGTTCCAGTGTTGTGTGCTTGTTTTGTGTCTCACTGGCTGGCATGAAAATCATAGCACCTGATTGGTCCTTCCAACATCCCAGCAAGAGAGAGAGAGAGAGAGAGAGAGAGAGAGAGAGAGAGAGAGAGAGAGTGTGTTTGTGTGGGATGGGAGAGAGACAGTGAATGGGGGAAGTATTGGCAGGAGGGTCTGGCAGAGTGGAAGAGTTGCCGCTTCTGAAGCCTGAAGGTCACCTCTGACAGTAGTTCGAGTCAACCATAAGTCACCGTGTACTGCCGATAAACGCTGCTGACAGAGATGAGTCTCTCCAGCTGGTGATAGGAGCGGAGATGACGACCCTTCCAGTGAGAGCGGAGGAGTGCCTGTCAAGCCACATGTGGGAGTCTGAGCAGCCAGACAGATGCTGGACTATGAAGGAGACCACCTGGATTGTAAGGGTTCTTCAAAGATTGAACTTGTGATTGTAACAACCCCTATCTGGGGTTCAGAAAAGCCTGCCCATATAAACCGCCTTGATTAAAGTCAGAGGAGAAATCCAATGACCAGAAAGGCGGTATATAAATACTGGTATTAATATTATTATTGTATAGAGTAGGGGATGTTAAAAATTCTGATTGTATAGGAGTGTGGGGACCACTTGTCCTGGGTGTCAAATGCACTAGCTATGCCTCTAGACAGGATTATAGCCTAATATAGCTACATGTTTAAGAAGAAACATGATCCAGTGGACAAATAATTGTTTTCATTTGTATGATGGGAAAACTAGGAATTCCTTACCTGGGAATCTCCTATTCTGGGGTGAGGAAAGGGGGGCATTCTAGACCAATGGGCATGCTCCTCACTCCGGAAGGCAGGGTCGGATCATCAGATCTTGACTCCTCCGTGGTGGGAGGGTATCCCAGTCTCAGTCCGGTTTGACGAGCCAGAATCCTCCACCACTTCTCACTGCCAATCGAACATCACTTCTGCGACTGGACCAGTGTCTGTGTGTAGAGCCATGCAGCCAGCTAGTGAGAAGAACTCAAGCAAATAAAAGCAGAAACATGCAGACAACAAGAACACAGACGCCCAACTGGGGCAATCAACCAAAAACAGGAAAGGGAGAGGAGAAAGAGGACGTGTCCACCCTCCTTCCTAACCCGGCCCCCCATTAGCCTGCCCACCAAGCCTGAAGTGTGGCGGGACGAATGCCCCCCCTTTCTTCACCCCAGAATAGGAGATTCCCAGGTAAGGAATTCCTAGTTTTCTTGGGGAGGAGGAAAGGGGTGGCATTCTAGACCAATGGGATATACCAGTGCCGTAAAGAAGGGGCGGGTCAGGCGAGGCTGTATACCTACTCCCTTACCAACT
Source organism: Lerista edwardsae (assembly GCA_029204185.1). Taxonomy (NCBI): domain Eukaryota; kingdom Metazoa; phylum Chordata; class Lepidosauria; order Squamata; family Scincidae; genus Lerista; species Lerista edwardsae. The sequence goes on from JAJKFI010000030.1 coordinate 1,469,875, forward strand.
TCTACAGCACCCTTCTACTGAAGCTGGCCTCAAGCCAAAGCCCAGGTATCCACCTTATAATGCTTCGTGAAGGTATGCACTGAGGACCAGGTAGCTGCCCTACATAGGGAACTATAGCTCTCAAATGCTGCCAAGGTGGCCGCCCCCCAAATAGAGTGCGCCACCACCCCTTCCGGGACCTGTTTTCCCAACGCCTCGTAAGCCATCCCAATGCTTGCCCGTAGCCAGCGAGACAACGCCTGTGCCAGAGCTCGCTTCCCCTTAGATGCACCTCTGAACATCACAAACAACACCTCCGTTTTCCTGAACTCCCTTGTGTGTCCTATGTAGAAATGCAGGGCTCTATGGACATCCAGGGTGTGCCACAACCTTTCCTTCTGATGAACCAGGTCGGGGCAGAAGGAAGGAAGAACCAATTCCTGGGCCCGATGGAAAACTGAGTTTATTTTAGGTACGAACATGGGGTCTGGCCTCAGGCCACTCGATCCTTATGGAAAACACACAGGTTAGAGTTGCCCCCAATTCCGACACCCTTCTAGTTGATGTTACTGCCACTAGGAAAACCATTTTATAGGACAACTCTCTCAAGCCCACCATGGCCATAGGCTCGAAGGGCTTACCCATGAGCGCATTGAGGACCCAGTTCAGATTCCAACTCGGGTACCTATGTACCGTGGGGGTATTAAGCAACGAAACCCCCCTCAAAGAATGCCTCACTTGGGAGTGCGAGACATGCTTCCACCCTTTACCGTGCCCAGGATGCTGGTTCAAGGTAGCCACCTGCCTCTTAAGAGTGCTAGTGCTAAGGCCCTTCTGGAGACCTTCCTGCAAGAATTCCAGGATATGCTTTATTTTGGGCTTGGTTGCTCTCAAACCTTTACCCCGGCATCAGAATGCAAACCTTTTCCAGGTCCTGTTGTAGATCTTTTTCGTGGAAGGCTTGCGGGGTGCCAGCATGGTCTGTAAAACTGCCTGTGAATATCCACATTCCTGGATTGCCTGCCGCTCAACCTCCAGGCTTTCAGATGGAACATCTCTGGTCTGGGATGTAGCAGGGACCCTGCTATAATAGATCTGGACATACGGGCAGATCCCAGCTGAGGGAGAGAGAGATGAATCACCTCTGGATACCACGGCCTGCGGGGCCATCGAGAGGTGATCAGGACCACCACTGCGTGAAGTTGCTTGACTCTGCGGAGGACCAGCAGAAGGAGGGCGACCGGTGGAAACGTGTATAGCAGTCCCTCCGGCCACACGGTCGTAAGTGCACCTACTCCCTCTGCCTCCTGATCTGCTACCCTGGACAGGAACCTGTCTGTTCTCTCTGGACTCAAATAAGTCCATGTCTGGGCGTTTCTTGGAACACTTTGGGATTTAGTCTCCACTCTGACTCCTTCAGCGATCTCCTGCTGAGCCAATTCGCTGAAGTGTTCATTGCCCCCGCCAGGTGTTCTGCTCGAAGGGAGGCCAAGTACTGTTCCACTCAGGACATCCACAGTACCGCCTCCTGGTGCAACCTTGCTGATCTGGTTCCGCCGTGGTGGTTTACATAGGCCTTGGCCGTCATATTGTCTGTGCGTACCAGGATGTGATGGCCATCCAGCCTGCTTTGGAAGTTTGACAGGGTTAGGCGGATCGCCCTCAGTTCGAGGAAATAGATGCTGTGCGTCTACTCTTCCTTGGACCATTTGCCCTGACAGATGGCACCCTGGGTATGTGCCCCCCATCTGACCAGACTCGCATCCATGGTCACTACTATCTTGTCCAGTGTAAGGAGACTCACTCCCTGTGTTAGCCTGTCTTCCACTAGCCATCAGCGCAGACTGCTGCGCACCTCCGGAGACAAGGCAATCAATATGTGCTCCTGCCTCTCAATCTGTTTCTGGAAAGGAAATAGGATTCCTTGAAACGGCCTCATGTGGAACCAGGCCCAATCCACGACATTCTGGCACGAGACCATCATGCCCTGGAGGGAGGCTAGGGTCATGAGATCCATCTGCTGGCTTGCGAAAACCTTGCGTAGCAACATAGCCTTCTCTGGGAAGGCTCCAGAGAGCTCTTGCGGAAATTGATTACAAAGCCCAGCTCCTGCAGGCAGGCGGTGGTCTTCTGGCCATCCAACTGTGCTTGTCGTTGGGAACTCGCTTTCACCAGCAGGTCGTCCAAGTATGGGAAAACATAGATCCCCTTCTGGTGCAAATGCGCCACTGGAGCTATTAACAACTTTGTGAACACCCTGAGACGTGCAGTAAGGCCGAAAAGCATGGCCCAATATTGAAAATGCTGATTTCCATATGCAAAGCATAGGTATCGCCGATGACACTCCCTGATTGGCACATGTAGGTAAGCCTTGGAAAGGTTGACCGATGCTAGGTGATCGTCCTTTTTCAAAGCCTCCACAATGGACCTCCAAGTTTCCCATCCAGAATTTTCCCTTCCTTAGGAACCTGTTGAGCCACTTCAAGTCCAATATCTCGCAGGTATCTTGATTCTTCTTCGGAACCAGGAACAGGGTAGAATATACCCCTGTATTGCCTGTATCTCCAGCAGGTGTTGGATGGCCTTTGGCTTGGCATTGTGCTTGGACGCATTTCTGGAAATCAACATTTTCCAAAAGCGGTTGCGAGGCTTGTGTAAAAATTCTAGCACGTAGTCCAACTTTACTGACTCTAGAACCCAAGAGTCCTCTGTAACTGACTGCCAGTGCTTTGCAAAGTCTAAAAGGCGTGCTCCTATAGTGACAGAGCAGCTGCATGGCCTGGCGTCATGCATGCTGGTCCTTGTTGGTCTTGGGGCTTGAGGGCAGAAGAGCCTTGGGAGCGATTCTTCGGGGAAAACCGGGATTTGTTCCACTTAGACCGAGACTTGGGAAAATCTCTGGAACTACCTTTGGCTAGAAAGGAGCGAAAACCTTGCCCCTTAGACTTGCCTGGATCCTTCTTGCTCGAAGGAAGAACCTTTCGCTTATCCTTGCTCTCAACCAAGAGCAGCTTGAGGGCCTGGCCAAATAACTTGGATCCCTGGAAAGGAACTTCTACGAGCCGAGACTGTAATCCTGCGTAGACCTCCCAATGGCGGAGCCATATATTATGCCTCACTACTACACTCGCTGCCATTGCTCTGGCGCCGAACTGTAAGGTGTCAAATGACGCGTCAGCCGAAAAAGCCGCTGACAGGGCAATTTTCTCTTGGCCCTTCTGGAAAGGCCTGGTTCTGATTTAGCTAGTTCCTCTGACCAGTGGAAAGCTGTACGGGCCATGATGGAATTGGCTGTTGCTGCTCGAAAGGCTTGAGAGGAGGCTTGAAAATCCCATCTCATGGTTGCTTCCACACACTTGTTGCATAGGTCCCTCGGAGCTTGTCGCAGCTCTCTCGTGGAGGAAGAGAGAGCTGCAACCAGAGGGTCCACAGCTGGCACCTGTAGGGAGGAAAGGACCTGCTCTGGCAGAGAATAAAACTTGTTAATCTCCTATTATACTTAGCAGTGGTAGGTGATTTCCATTCTTTGTCCAAAACTCTCTGGAAGAAAGCCAGAAAAGCGACTGTGGCTGGCTTAATGGGCCCTTGTGGGAACAGGCTGTGAGAGGAAGACCCCCGCTGCTCTTCCGGAGCATCTACCAATTTTACGGCCTGGGCTGCCTTGGACTGCATCCTGGGGAAGAACTCTGCTGGAAACAGCCGATCTACTTGCTGCTCCTGCTCCACCTCCTCGCCTTCCCCAGGTAGCTCACCCTCCTCACGCCTTGAACTATCGGAATCAGAGGAGTGACTGGAAGATGATTCACTGGATGGGGATACCTCTCTGGAACGTTTCTTGCCATGTCTCTTAGTTTTGTGAGACCTGGCAGCTTTGCCCCTTGCCCGCTTCTTGCGCTTGTGGGGGGCGGGACAGTCCTCTTCTGAGGAGAAACTATGCCCGGTACTGGACAGATTAACAGGGCTAGAGGATCTGCTGCGCCGTTTGCACTTCCTTGGCTGCAGTTTAACATGCCCCTTCTGGTCAGCCTTAGTGGCACTGATAAACAGCCCCTGCTCCTTAATTACCTCCCTCATGGCCACCCTCACCATATCGGTGACCTGGCTCTGAGAGACTGGACCTCCGCCATCCTAGAATGAGGTCCCCTCCTACCCCTTGTCCTGGGGCAAGGTCGACCCCCCCCCGTGACCTGCTCCACCATTCCTGCTGATCTGGTGTTGACGTGGTGAAAAAGGGCGGGAAAATGGTGTTCGCATCCTCTCTTTGCTCCGACGGGGCATGCCTCTGTGCCTCCCTGCTGCAGAGCTCTCTGGACTGCTGCCCACCATTGCAGTGCCGCTGCCCCGATTCAGCCCGGTCGCCACCTACTGCCTCGCTCCGGGCCCCAGGCCACTCAGAGTGGGCAAAAACAGCGATCACGTGTGGCAGTGGGAGAGAAACCACTCCTCCACATGCACAAATTAGCTTCATTCCTGGAGCTCTGGGATTGCTGTTGCGCACATGTGGTGACGGCCCCAAGGGTCCACTCCTTCGCAGCACAATCAGAGGCTCTTACGGTCGGGAGCCAATCTCCTGCTGCGTCCGACCCTTAGCGCGCCTCCTGCCGGTGTTGCTTCTGCCAGTGTTGCTCCTGAGAGGCCTGCTATACAGGCCCAAAGCCAGGCCTGTAGGCCCAAAGACACCTTGCGCTGTTCCCTGAGGTGAATCTCCTTCTCTTGAAAGGGTAGGAGGGGAAGGAAAGCGGGGAGCAGCCAGATGAAGAAAGAAAATAAGTGGGAGAAGAAGAAAAAGAAGGGAGATCTGAATTGCTAAACCCCTCAGAGCTCAGCAGACCACGACCTTGTCCTACGGAAGGCAGGGCCAGACTGGGACCAGGATGCCCTCCCACCAAGGAAGAGTCAAGATCTGATGATCTGACCCTGCCTTCTGGAGTGAGGGGCATTCTCATTGGTCTAGAATGCCCCCCTTTCCTCCTCCCAGAGAACAGAGGAAATGCTTGAATCCAGGACCCAATCTTTGCATGTTTATCATTGAGCTGAGCTGCTGTGCCCTGGATGTACAGGTTGAGTATCCCTTATCTAGACAGTTTGGGACAAGAAGGTGACTGGATTTTGGAATAATTGCATAAATACAATGAGAAATACTTCCTCTTGCTGTTTTCACTGTTACCCATTTGAGTGTCTGTTGGCCTTTCTGACATCTTTCAACAATGACACACACAACAGAGCAGAGAGTAAACTTACAACCTGTGAATGCGAATGAGCATAATACCTTCTAGTGTTCATTCTACAGAAAGTTTTTAAAAAGTCTTAGACAAAAATATCTGGATTTTGGAATAGTCTGGATTTTGGATGTCTAGATAAGGGATAATCTACCTGTAAGTAAGGTCCGGATGGGGCAACACCCTGAAGAAGCCTGTTTACAACTTGAGGGTGCTTCTGAATCTGACTCAATTCCTGGATGTCCAGATGGCAGCGGTGTCCAGGAGTGCCTTTTACTAAATTCATCTGTTATGCCTTTCCCCAGAGGAATAAGATCTAGCCATAGCAATTTTTGCTCTAGTAACTTCCATTTTGGGTTTTTATAATATACTTTAAATGAATTCTCTAATCCAGTCTTTGCATATTTATCATTGAGCAGAGTATCTTTCTGATCTGCCTCTGAGAATGAATGAAGAAAGGATAAATTGTACCTAAAGTGATTTCAATAATAAAATAGTCGGTAAAGTAGCTACTTTTAATGCTTGTAATTAGGCAGACTTTGTTAAGTTTAAAAAGAAACTTGATACCCCTTTTAATTTGCAATGACCTTTTTTTTTATTGGCTTATTTTAGTCTACTCTTTTTAGTCTAGTTGGTTCCTGAGTCTGGAAGATGACCTCTTCCTTTTTTCCCTTGTAAATGTTTGTTTAAAAAGGATTTCATCAAAGAAGGAAACTATGACATCCCCATTCATCAGGTAAAGTGAGAATTTACATAACCCTGTTTATGCCTAATTCATTTATGGGCCCAGTCCTATTCAACTTTCCAGCACTGATGCAGCTCTGCCAGTGGGGCATGTGCCTGTATCCTTTCCAGGGGAGGGGGCGGTCAAAGAGTCCTCCTCAATGTAAGGGATAATTCTGTCCCTTACCATGGGGCTGCATTGCAGCATCAGTGTTGGAAAGTTGGTTAGGATTGCGCCCTAAGGGGGGATTTCAATTGGGTTTCAGCTCTCCAATTTTGAACTAGATTGAAAAAGAACACATTCAACAATGTATGCACAAAAATAACAATTATATATAAAAGTGAAACAATTGGTGCTGACTGATCCTGAGTTAAACATCAACCAATCAACCAATCAAAGTATTTATATACCGCTTTTCAATACAAGGTTCACAAAGCGGTTTACAGGCAAGTAGTAGTAGTAGTAGTAGTAGTAATAATAGTAATAGTAATAGTAATAATAAAGTTAAATGGCTCCCTGTCCCAAAAGGGCTCACAATCTGAAAAAAAGAATGCAGAACACCACTAGCAACAGCCACTAAAAAAGACGCTGCGCAAGGGTGAAGAGTGACAATTACTCTCCCCCTGCTAAATATAAGAGGACACCACTTGAAAAAGTGCCTCTTGGTCAGTTAGCAGGGGTAAGTGTAAACATACTACACTTCTACATGGCTTCAAGTGGTCTCTTACATCTTGTTTGGGGGACATTGGATATATATGCAGTTCAATTCAAACACAAGGCTGCCCCAAGTACAGAACTAACATCTTGCCCATAGCAAAATAATCATTATGTCCCTGAACTGCTGGGAGGGGGGGAGGCACTACCAGTCTTGGATAATCCATATATACTGACAGGCAGTCTGAAAATGGCTCTGAAATTACAGCTGAGCCCAGCAAATATTATTTTAGTAATTTTATGTTGTCTTTTTGCAGTCTTTTATAAAATTGACGGTGTCGTGTGGTAGTTACAAGTGCATTATCTAGCAAACCAGAATTCATACCTCAGAACCAGTGCCTGACAGGTAGTGACTGTATTGCTGCAGTTAAGCAAATTAAACTGACACCAAACAAGATTTTGGTGAAGGATTCAGCGATTGATTACTGAGATGCACTTTAAGTGGGGCTACTTTTGAAGACTTTTGTTAGTTTAGAACAGGAGTTAAGTGGCCACAAGACACTTTTCATGTACATAATCTTGAACGTGACAATCCACCTTACACTGGCCCTTTCTGGACCTGCTCAGATGGTTTTCTGGCCCACACGATCTGCCAAGTCTCTACTCAGCTATCTTTGCCCTGCCCTTGTTGCTCCCTTACTGGGCATTGCCCGCAGAATAGCGCTGTGCACCTGTGGCCAAGGAGCCCTATGCTGGCTGGCACATCCATGACAGACATCTTTGCATGTGCCACCTGGGAAGTGTCCATGTGCCACTAATCCGTGTGCTGCTGGTTGGCCACCCCTGGTTTGGAAGCTGCAGTTAATTCATCAATGCACCACCTCATAGGTCCAGAAGTACAGTATGTGAGCATATTATTCATGCATGATTGTGGTACACTAGACTGTGTTACTTTGTATGGCTTTGAGAGCCTAGATGATCCTATTTGAATTCTCACAGATATAGGCAGGCCCTCGTATCTGCAGGAGTACAGAAACTGTGGATACTAGCTTTATAGAGACTAACAGGAAGCAGGAATTCCTGCTTCCTGTTAGTCACCCTGTAATGTGCAGGCTGGCTGGCTGCACTTTCAGTTATTCTGAGGGGCTATTTGGGGGGAGGGGTGGACTCCAGAAGAGGTTCTGATCTGTCTGCCTTGTTCAAAGGAGGAGAGTGACATCTGGCATTAATATGGTTGGGTGCTTGACCTCTTATCAATGTAGATTTTTTCAGTGGTGGCGTCTCACTTATGGAATTCCCTTCCCCTGGAATTAAGACTGGCTCTCTCTTTTGGAGACTTTTGGAGGGGCCTTAAGACCTTTTTATTTATGAAAGCTTTTACTGACACTGTGGGCTGATGTTTTTATTAAGAAGCATTTTAATATTGGGGTTCAGGGTGTTTGCTTGCTTTGATCTTAAATTGTTTTAAAGCTTTTTAAGTATTTTTTAAAATGTATTTATTTTATGATTTTTAAATTGTTAGCCACCTTGGATCCCTTTCAGTGTGGGAGAAAGGCAGGATAGAAATACAGCAAATAAATAAATAAAAATCTTTGGGGTTCCAATGGGATATTTATTATAGCGCACTATTACAGTGCATTTAAAGTATACATAAAGGCTTTGGGACTTCTTTGTAATTCATCTTATTCTGTGACGTTTAAGAAATGTGTGCAGCAACTTGCATTTCTTTCTAAGCCGATCTGTTTCTGGTATATAACCAATTGCTCTATGGGAATTGAAAATAGCTGAAAACTATAAAGAAATGACATGTTCTTTGAATAACTAAGTAAGTAAATTTGTGGAGTCATTCTCAAATAGTTTTGCTCATTTTTGGTAATGAGATGGACTATACAAAGAATATGATACGAGATGCATAAAAAAATTACTTTACTTCTTAAAACTTAGGGTCCATCCTTATGAAATATTCAAATGCTCTGAAAAAAAATGTCAATAATCTTATTCAGTAATGGGGCAAACGGGTGAAATGGTCTCCTTGACGACAGTATGGGATGACACTGGAAAACTGTCCACTGGGAAGAACATGTTTCAGTACATACATTCAGATTCCCCCATAACGGCATGACTGTACTCACAATCAGTTGACCCTGTATGCGCGTGTAGGTTTGTTGATGAATGTGATGAATGGATGAGAGCTGGGCTCAGAGATGGGACAGTTTCAAAGTTCAGGCAGGGAAGGCCCGACTTGGCGCTGTATGCACCCGTCTGCGTAATCTCATTCTCCTCAGACTCCTTCTGTTTTTCAGCTGTCTTGGGTTTCCTCCTGAAAACAAACAAAGAGACCTTTGAAGGAACTGGCTGCATATTCAGGAAAGGGCATTTTTAGAATCTGTTGAAAGAAAACTTTCTTTTTTTGTCTCATAGGGAGAAATCTTCTGCATACTTCGTATTTGGAAATATGCCAGTCCTTGTACTTACACTGAGACAGTAGTCTAGGGATCATATTAAAACATATGGAAGACCAAAAAATAAAATAAAATAGCCCATTCTATTTCTGATGAGTTCACAGAAGGCAAAGCCTGCAGTACTGCTATGGACAGCTCCAGTTTTGTGTGGCAGACACTATACTAGCGGAACCCCCCAAAACAGGGAAAGGCTCCACACCTGCTGAGGTCCCACAGGACAACAGAAGCCCAAAATATTTGGAAAAAAATAGTAACAAAGTAACTGGGAAGTATATAAGAATACAGTTATGTAACAACAAAATTTAGAGCATAAAATGTAATACACATCAATAATAAACTATGACCATCATCGATTTACTCTGAACTCACAATTGAAAAATATATTGTGAATAACATAATAAAAACTCATATGCAGAATAACACTCAGTTTGTAAGATATAGCAGAGCTTATTATTAATAATAATCTGGAACAAGTATTATTATATTTATTTACTTTATACCCCGCTTTTCTGCCCATAGGCACCCAAGGCGGATTATAACAAAAACAGTAAAATACAATAAAATTCACAATTTAACATTACAAAACAAGACACTGTCTGGATGCACATAACTATCTGCACGTTTTATGAACTATTGACTATTTGCATGTTATATGTGTTATTTTCTGTTCTTGAACTGATAGTTACTGTTACTTCTTTACTTTTTCAGTTTTAGTTTTTTTTTCCACTGTCATGCATATATTGTATGTTGCAAATTTTGCCATTGATACTTGATAGTAGTAACACGGGTCAGATGTGCATGCGCGCACATATACAGATTTTTTTAAAAATGCATTTTTAGATGCAGCTAGATGCAGAGAGTTCCCACATGTTGGGAACATGTCCCAAATCCCACATGTTATAAAGGTCAATACAGACTTTTATCTGTTATTCAGCTCTTAGTGGCTACTAGCTAGCTAGCTACTAGCTAGTTCATATCACTCTTACCCCCAAAATATTAGCTTGCATACAGTTAGCCAGCATCTTAGTCAAAGGTAAGTGCATGAAGTCAGTGCATGAAGCTAAAATCACGTATACTCAAAATTACTTTGAAAATATCTTACATTTGAAAAATGAGTCCCATCTCTTTAACCACTATGATAGGCAGGTGGAACTGATATCTACTTAGGGAACAGCACTATTTTATGTTATCGTCTGCACTATTAAGTTAGTTGTTTTTCTCTTCTGTTTGTTTGGCAAATGCAAATTGTCTGATGAGTTCATGCAAGTATAGCGTGCGTAAGACACAGTGCCAGTTGAACACCGTATTGCCTTCATACTTCAAAAAGTCTCCATCCTGCTTCTGACATGGTATCCACTCTATTTTAAAAGTTGCAAAGCAATAATCATTCACTCCTCATTGCAATCGGTGAAGCTATTAACTAAAGAGGCCAGAAAAAAGAGGGCTGAAAATCTAGAAGAAACAAGAATGCATAACAGTCTAGAGCAGTTGTTCTCAAACGTTTTAGCACTGGGGTTCACTTTTTGGAACTGCAATCTGTCCGGGATCCACCAGAAGTGATGTCACAGCCAGAAGGGCCATAATCGTGATGCCAGAAGCTGCTGCTTTCCTGAGAATGCAGCAATAAGTAGCGCAAGTGCCATCATTATGACACCAGAGCCTGCTGCTTTCTTGAGAATGCAGCAATAAATGGGGTTATTTCTCAGCCCATAAATGGGGTTTTCCAATAGCAAAGTGAATCAGAAAGAAAAAAGCCTATTTAGAAGCTTGACACAGGCAAAACAACCACACTGCCCTCCCCCTTTCCAGCATCCCATCTTCCCAAATTTTCAATATGGCTGCTCTAGGTGCTTCTCAACCCCTCTGAAATTGGCTTGCAACCCACTGGTGGGTCCCAACCCATGGTTTGGGAACCACTTGTCTAGAGCACATTGTGTACCAGGAGGAGCAGGTGGGGAACATGGCTTTTATTCATTTAAATCCCAAACCTATGTACCACTTCTGCCAGAATGAGTGTTTAAGCAGAATAGGCTTTCTGGACATTGCAAATCTGGAAGTGCATGTGGGCCACCTCCAGAGACACCCTGGGGCCTCACACATGGTGGAAGAAAAAGAAGGCATGCCAACAGTGGTGAGTTGGTGGGGTGGATGGACTGGAGATTGGCAGAAGAGGGTGAGGGCCAGTGTTGGACGAAGAAGGAGGCCTCTGCTACTACCCACAACCACCGCAGGCACACCCTGTTGGCAAGATGCATCAGCACTAGAAATTTAGATAGGATTGGGCCCTATGAGCCCTATGAGGCTACACTGGGATGCAGGTTAATCTGGGAGTCACCTAGCTTATTTTAAGGGGGCTGCGGAGACCTCATTTACTATCGTAGATGCATTTGCCCGACATTTAAAAGTTGCATTTTTCCAACATTTTCAGGAAACTGCCAAACAGAGAAATATGTTTTTGAAAATATTGCAAGGTGATTTCACATCTGAAAACAACTGTTGCATTTGGTGACCTATGATAGTCTACATAAATGCTTTTTTTTTTTTTTACAGGCATAATGATGTCACTTTCTACTTAATGAAATCACTTTCAGTCTTAGAGGGGGTCTTGACAGGTTTTCATACATAAAAGTGACTCCCAGTGCTAAAAGGATTAGCAACCATTGATGTGATTCTTGAAGCCTATATATTTATATTCAATGCAGCCCATTAAAAAAGGAAGTTCCCTCTCAACCAGTATGGCCATAATTTCAAATCCACTTGAGATCAAGAACTTTCTAATATAGCAGTGGTTCTCAAACTGGTGGGTCGCAACCCACCAGGAGAACCAGAAGCAGGGCATTTCCCCTTAAGGGGAGTGGTCCTGCAGGGATGCTAGCAATACTGCCGCAGCTATCACAGCACCACCACTATCAAGGACCATTTTTACTTACCTAAGGGGCAGCGCTGGCCTGCTGCAGGAGTGAGCTCCAATTGGCGATAAGGCCTATTTACAGCAGCTTTATGTAATTTTGACTGAAGTTTTTTTATATCTTGTAATATTGTTGAAAAATGTGATTGTTCTTGTTTTATGGTTTTCTTAATGATATTTAAGGTTATAAGTCTCATAACCTTCCAATGTCGTGTCGTGCTCGCTGATGCTGATGCCATAAAGCGGTCAGCGCCAGTCATAAAAGGCTTCTTAGCAGGGTCCAGGAGCACCAGCGGGAAGACCTGCACCTTCTCATCTGCTTCATCGCATCTCCCGCAGTCAGTGGGAGAGGCGCGAGGGGTGGAGGGAGGGTGGAATGGGGGCAAGGAGGGGGAAAAACAGGGCAAGGGAGGGTGGATTGGATCCAGGAGGAAGCGTGATCCTAGCCCACTATCCTAGCCCACTTCCTAGACTTGATCCATGAGAGTAGGGAAACCTCTGAGGTTCAGTATTGTTTTAGGAGAGGGGTTCTATCCCCACCGTAGGGACAAAAACGCCTTCATAAACTTAGAGCCCAATACTTTCAAACTTCCCAGTGCCAATGCAGTCATGCCAACATGGTGTGCATTGTATTCTGCGGTGGGGGGCTGTATGTGGCTGTATGAGGACTAACAGCCCAACCCCATCCATTCAAGCCTGAAGATGTACAATGAACAAGGTATCTGCTGAGGATGGAAAAGCTTAGGCAGGAGTCTGAAATATAATGCTATTTGATGGAAGGAGGAATGGGTTTCAAAGAGAAATGTTTATGTGAAAACTAGTAGTTTCTGTTTCATGTTACGGAACAGGCAGTCAAATGATTAAAAGAGTACATACTGATGTAAATTAAGAGTTAGAAACCAAGAAATGAGTTCAACAACAATTTTTAATTTCATGAGATTTTCCAAGGGCAGAAAACAAGTTAGCAAAAACACAGTAAAGACTGGATAAAAGAATCTTAATACATTGACCTAGTTAAAACTAATTTTTGCTTAACATGAGAAGCTATTTTTGAACTGTTGGATCAGAAATATTCGGAACTATGCTTTAGGCAACCCTATGCACACTTACCCAAGAGTAAACACAATTTAACATAGTGAGACAATTCTGAGTAAATGTGCATTGAATAGTGCTGTATGAGGAACATCAATGTATAGATACTGAAAGGCAGGAAGAAACTGAAGTTTTGAGTTGTCTGTGAAAACCTTAAACAGACCTACAATATTTCCAAACATGTGGAACGTAGGATTGTGCTCTGCTATAGTCCCCAAAAGAAATTTAGAGGGCAAGGTGAGAAAGTTCCAATCAGAAAAATCATATTCATTAGAACAATAAAACTATCTCACTCAAAACAATGCTCCGTCTTCTCTGAGAAAACTATTTCTTGTTCCTCTTTTTCCCCCTGCCCCTCGTTTCTTCTGTCATTAAAGTCCTTTTTAAAAAAGCAATTTTGTACCCTAAAGGAATCAGAGATGTAAAAATATGCAGGAAAGCACCTTATCACACAATAGAGAGCAAAGCCACTTTGCGATTAATCAAGAACATTGTCTCTGGTTATATAAAGGAATTATATAAGCCTGGTATGTTTGAGAGCACAGAATGTGAACGTGTCTTGTAGCTGTCAGTTACAGCAGGTAGCCTTCAGAGGGCAGCAGAGGACCAGCTGGCCCCAGGCTACATTGCCAACAGAAAGAACTTCCATTAGACTCTTCCTCCTGGTCACCATGCCAGAGGTTAGTCTGCTGAGCTCCCTTTTAAAAAAAATAAATCTTTGCCATAAGTGTTAAAATTACACAACCCAATGAAGCTTCTGCTCAGCCGGAAAATGAAGCCTCAAGTGAAACAAATTGGCAGAACAAAGGAAAAAATATATATCCCTGACTTCTCTTTTTCTTTCCTTAAATATCCATAATAAAAGAAAATGAACTGGGCAAATGCATGAACCAAACAAACATGTTCTTTGACTGAATCAAAAGAAAACCTAGCATTCACACAGTGAAAAGGAACGGGACCCAAACACTCACTGTATTTCTCATGCCAAAATTGCCAGTTAACCTCCAAGGTATCAAATTATATTATTTTGAGGACAAGGTATTTTTCTGAGTGACTTGAAGGAAAGGAGGGGTATATACACAACAAAACCAAAATTAACAAAGAGTTTGTGGCATATGTGGGCTAGAGCAGGGGTCTCCAAACCAGACCTAGGGGCCATATCTGGTCTGCCACAAGATTTTAGTCGGCCCACAGTGACTTAAAGTATTTCCACCCCCCCACCACCACCACCACACAGTTAACATGTGCAGTTTAATCTGCCCCACTACTTTCCATATGGCCAGTATAGTGGCAGCCTGGCCATTTTCAGTCACCTAGGTCATATGCTTTAAACGCTAATTATTCAATATCCTCACTCTGTCGAAAAAACAAATTGTTTCTACGTGTTGACTTTTCAACAACGCCATCAAATGACCATAGTGGGGAAAGAGCATTGTTTTTGCACATGCGTAAACAAACCACAGGGCCGTGGTGGCGCTGCGGGTTTAACTGCTGCTGGGCTTTCTGACTGGAAGGTTGGCAGTTCGAGACCACGCAACAGAGTGAGCTCCCGTTGCCTGTCCCAGCTTATGCCAACCTAGCAGTTCGAAAGCACGTAAAAAATGCAAGTAAATAGGTACCACTTCGGTGGGAAGGTAATGGCGTTCCATGCGCTACGGCGTAGTCATGCTGGCCACATGACCACGGAAGCTTGTCCTCAGACAAACACCGGCTCTACAGGCTTAGAAATGGAGATGAGCACCGCCCCCTAGAGTCGGTCACGACTAGACCATTCAGTCGTGGGGAAATCTTTACCTTTAAACAAATCATAACAAACAAAGGGGTTTGCGACGGATCAGTGTGCCATGCGTCACTTGCCTCAGCCCTATGCAAAACTGATTTTTCTGTCCCACGAAAATGTATAAATATACAATGTGGCCTTTCTACTGAAAAGTTTGGAGACCCCTGGTCAAGAGGAACCCACCTAATCAGATAGTCCATAAAAACTGATGCTGAATTACCAATTCCAGACCACTAATGAGATCTCCATCTGATGGAGGGGGTTCAGATTAAATTGAGATATAGAGGCGGGTGTCATCTACATACTGGTAACACGCAACCT
This sequence comes from Lerista edwardsae, assembly GCA_029204185.1. NCBI lineage: Eukaryota > Metazoa > Chordata > Lepidosauria > Squamata > Scincidae > Lerista > Lerista edwardsae. The sequence continues at coordinate 1,485,014 of JAJKFI010000030.1, forward strand.
CATATCTCCTGACTGCTCCCCTGTGGTTTCAGTATCCACAGTTTCAGTTATCCATGGATATCATGGATACTGGGATGCCTACTAAAAAGATAGGGGAACATCAGTGCAGTTTGCTGTTAACAAGGTAAAAAAAAAGATTTGTTTAATGTTCCCCTAACTTTTTAATAGGCATCCCAGTATCCATGGTATCTGTGGATAACTGAATCAGTTGATACCAGGGCATGCTTGTACTTTAATTATAGGAGATACTGCGGTAGGACAGTCTGTTAGATTAAATGACTTTTGGGTACCCATCTGATGCTATGGTTTTAGGACAGCGTTCAGCCGCCTAACCGATTAAGTTAGCCTAATTGTTCCATCTTGCAGAGAAGGTCGATCAGATTCGGCATGACTTGGACGCCGCTGTGGGCATATCTAGTGATGTCACCAGGGAACCTGTCTATCCTACAATTTGGGATTCTTCCCAGCTTGTAGAGCCTGAGGATGTGGACAGGATTCTCTGGAGTGTGAGACCTGCTGCTTGCCCACTTGACCCTTGCCCAGCATGGCTAATTAGAGCTGCCCAGGGAGGGCTGGCCGAGTGGACGGGGAGGGTGGTGAATTCATCTCTGAAGGAGGGGGTGCTCCTGCCTGCTTTGAAGCAGGCGATGGTTCGCCCCCTCCTGAAGAAGCCCTCCCTGGATCCCACCAATTTAAACAACTTTCGGCCAGTCTCGAATATCCCATTTCTGGGCAAGGTGATGGAGCGGGTGGTGGCGTCCCAGCTTCAGAGGGTACTGGAGGAAACGGATTATCTGGACCCATTCCAATCTGGCTTCAGGCTGGGGTTCGGGACCGAGACTGCCTTGGTCGCCTTGGTGGATGACCTTCGCTGGAGGATGGACAGGGGAAGTGCGACCCTGTTAGTCCTGCTGGACCTCTCGGCGGCTTTCGACACCATCGACCATGGTGTCCTTCTGGGTCGGCTGGCCGGGCTGGGGCTTGGAGGCACTGTTTTGAAGTGGTTCTGCTCCTTCCTGGCTGACAGATCCCAGAAGGTGGTACTGGGGGACGCTTGTTCAGCACCCCGACCTCTTAGGTTTGGGGTGCCGCAAGGTTCCATCTTATCCCCCATGCTGTTTAACATCTACATGAAACCGCTGGGAGAGGTCATCCGGGGGTTTGGAGTGGGGTGCCATCAATATGCTGATGGCACCCAACTTTATCTCTCCTTTCCCCCTGATTCTGAGGAGGCGGTTGAGGTCCTGGATCGCTGTCTGGAGGCAGTTGGGGGCTGGATGTGCGCGAACAAGCTGAAATTAAATCCGGATAAGACAGAGGTGCTTTTGGTTCGGAAATCCACGGCTCGGGTATTGGACTATCGTCCTGCTCTGAATGGGGTTGCACTTCCTTTGAAGGAGCAGGTTCACAGCTTGGGGGTTCTCCTGGATCCACAGCTACTCCTGGAGTCCCAGGTGGCGGCGGTGGCCAGGGGAGCCTTTGCTCAGCTTCGGCTGATTTGCCAGTGCGGCCGTACCTGAGCTGTGCGGACCTGGCCACTGTAACCCATGCCCTAGTGACATCTAGATTAGATTATTGCAATGCACTCTACATGGGGCTGCCTTGGAAGACGGTCCGGAAATTACAACTAGTACAGAACGCGGTGGCTTGGGTGGTTGCTGGGGCACGTTGGTTTGACTCTGTCGAGCCGCTGCTTCGGCGGCTACACTGGCTGCCGGTTCTGTTCCGGGCCCAATTCAAGGTGCTAGTTTTGACTTTTAAAGCCCTTTACGGCTCGGGTCCAGGGTATTTGAGGGACCGCCTCCTTTCATATAATCCTACCCGTACTCTTAGATCATCTGGAGGGGCCCTTTTGACTGTGCCGCCACCAGGAGAAGTGAGAGGGGCAGCGGCCAGGAAGAAGGCCTTCTCGGTGGTGGCCCCCCAACTTTGGAATATCCTCCCCTTAGAACTGAGAACTGCTCCCTCCTTGTTAACATTTCGGCGGGGGCTGAAGACCTTTTTATTTCAAAAAGCTTTTAATTGTTGACAGGCTGGCTGGCTGGTGTGTTATATTTTATATCTTATGATCCACAGGGCTTGTTTTTAAATTCTATTGTTTTGTTTTAATTTTGTTTTAATATTGTTTTTATATTGCTTTTTAATGTTAAATTTTATATTTTTTGTAATGCCACCTTGGGTGCCTTCGGGCATAAAGGCGGGATAAAAATCTAATAAATAATAATAAATAATAATCTCCAATGCCCTTTCTTTTGCATATATTTAATTAGAAATACCTGAAATGTGTCATGATGTAGAAATACCTTCATTGTAGTAATGAAGCTGCTACCCATTCAGATAACAGTGGCATATTTATGACAAGCATTCTCTTGTTCCTACCCCACTTTCAACAGCCTCTTATTCATTAATAGGTACATATTTCAAATATTTGTAAACTTCTGTGTTTACATATTTCTATATTTCTTAATCATCACTTCACCAAACAGTATATAGTTAGTTCTTTGAAATATTTCTGGTTAAAACAAGCTTTTCTTCAGTTGCTGTGGCTCCTCTTGCAAAATCTCCAGGACTGTCAATAGTTTTGAGCTGAAAAGATACCTTCTGTTGTTATTCTTAACTGTATATGTAACATATTCTTTTTACAATGAAATGAAGTTTACAATAAAGCATAGTTTAGTTGACATATGCTTTCAAGAAAATATGGGAGACACTTCTGGACACCATCACATTCAAAGTTCTCCAAAACATGCTATTACAGTATTGTAATAAATGCTCTATTATTATTATTCTGTTTCTTGATAACATGTCCATTTTCCCCCCTAACAATACCCTTTTGATCAATTAACACTGACACCACATTAAAAAAATCTGAATTGATCAAATTAATTAACTCAATTAATTAAATCAGCATAAATGTGCCAACCACAAAAATGACAAGGTTTTTTGGGGGATCAAAAGCATTGTTCTTAGATTATGCATTTATGTATTGCACGCTTGCATCAGAAGAGGCATTCCCTCTTGTGTGTGAGAGTGAAGGAAGCGCACCTCTTCTACAATGATTCCTGTTTAGTTAGCGACTGTTTTTTAAGTATTCATATTAAAATACTAATTAAAAATGTGTTGCACATATAATTGGGGGTGCTTTTTAGTGTATTAGAACAGTGCTTCCCAAATGCCTACAAGGGAGTTGGGAGTACTGTAAGTGTGTGCGGGATAGGGGCTATGGCAGTGATGTGATCTCCAGGACCACGCTGCTGCTGGGGAGGTTCTTACCTAAGGGAGTGCTGGCCTCTGAGGTGTGTGGAGAGCCCCCAGATACCTCTGCAGGACTTCCCAACCTTTAATTTTGAACATGGATCAAAATATTTTCTAATGGGCATTTTTTACTTCTAGAGCCACAACTATCCTGAGCTGCTTGTACTAAAGATGGGATTCATCTAAATTTCTGACTTCTGCCAGCTGAGCAGAAATTAATGGGCAATTCAAAAGTGCCTGTTCTATTTTTAAGTACACTATCTCAGGACTATTCATAAATGGAATGATATAGATAAATAAAGATATGTTTTGGGGATGTGTTTTGGGGAATAAGGGGGCAATGCCACAATTCAAAGGGAGCTTTGCCAGTGGAAGTTGGGCAGGTCAAGAGGAGAAGGAGGGTGGATGAAAGGCAGATCATCTCTCTTTCTGGCCCCTCCTCCTTCCTTGGTGCCTTTGCTAGTCCTAGTAGCTGCCCTGTGGGTCTTAAGCTGCTGTTTGTGAATGCCAGGTTGGTGAAACAGCTGATTCTGGATTTAATACTGGAGGAAGGCAGTGAACTGGATGGCATCACAGAGACCTGGTTGGATGAATCATGTGTGCGTGTGTGTGTACCATCCAGCTGTGTACATCAGGCTCCCTTGTCCTGCTGCAGCCTCAGCAGCAGGGTCAAGAAGGTGGTGTTGCACTGGTCTACTGGGAGACTGTCTCACTTACTGGGTGCCCTGTCCAACAGTGTGTTGAAGTCAAGTCCCTGAGCAAAATATTGAATGAGCAAGACAAGACAGAGATCCTGTTAGAGTACTGACTGCTTTGCTGCACAGCAGATTCCTTGCCTAAGATAGTTGGGGTGATCTCAGCAGTAGTGCTGGAAAGCCTTTGCCTGATTGTGCTGGGAGATTCCAAGGTCTGTGCTGAGGCCCCAAAGGTAGGTCCCGTTCAGGATTTCACAGTTGCCCTGATTACCTGTCTCAGTGAGTTGCCTCTTTGCTTTTATCCTACATGAATGAAGATACTGGATTCTGAATTAAAAAACAAATAAAGCATCTGCCCACCACATGGCACTCATGAAAGTAGTAGGTAGGAATAGGAGTCTACAAAAAATGGTCTGCTATAGAAGACATTTTAAGAACCACCATATTGGAGGCCTTGGTCTGTTCTAAACAAAGCATATGTGCACAATTCCATACTTAGAAAACGGTTTAGAATATTAATAATAAGAATAATCTCATGCAATAATATCTACTCTGGAAAAAGTCTGGAAAAAGTTGTCATCTAAAAAATCTATACTAAAACCAAGGGAAGCCTTGTAGCAAGCCTCCAACAACAGGGAGAAGCACATCAACCACATGGTAGCATTCACATGGAAACCATGGTTTAATGACAAACTATGGTTTGTCTGCTCTAAGGACCAATTGACCCTGAAAGCACTAATTAACAAATGAAACAGAAATACATTAAACCTGATTTTTTTTAGTGCTACTAAAAAAAATAACTAGTCAGAAAAAAGCTGGGGTAGGTAGAGAGCAGAGAGAGAGAATGATTCACCTGTATGATTTTCTCCATTTCATCCAAAATAATGTTTATAGAGGCCTGCCTTCTGTTTAATAAACGATTTCTAAAATTAATTCTGGTGTATGTGCAGTCTGCCTTGTGTTTTTGAGCTTCATCCTCTACCTCTTCTTGTACACTCAGGGTCAATTAATTAATTCATATTTCAAGAAAACCATCATTTGTCACTATATCAAAACCAGCAAATTATGGGTGTTGCTTGCCCTGAAAAACTGGAAACCACAGTTTAATGATAAACCATGGTTTCTCTGAACTTGTACCAATTGACCCTGAATGCACAATTTGATATGGAGGATGAAAGAACACGGGGTTTGCTACTAGTCCTCCAGAACCATAGTTTAGGGCAGTGGCCATCAAACTTGTGATCGCTGCATCCCCACTAACCCTTCCCTGTTCTGAGCAATGCTTACTGTGCCATATAATCATTGCTCTATTTTTAAGCCCATCAGCTGGCATGGAAGCCCTGGGCAGTCATGTCTATGCCCGGCATCCTGCTGCACAGCCTTCTGGGACACCTGGGAATAGATGCAACTGCCCAGAGCATCCCTGCCAGCTGATCGGCTTCAAAATGGAGCACTTGCACAAAATGGTAAGCACCACTCACACGGGAAGGATTAGTCCAAACCCCAGATCTGGCCTGCTGTCCGGAGTTTGGAGGCCCCTGGTTTAGGGGACCAGAAACATTGTATGCAGTGGCGTTTCTACAGGGAGGGCAAAGCTCTAAGTTTTGCAAGGAGCCTTACCCTGTCATGTAAATCCCTCCTCTTCCTTGCTGCTGTAGCCAGTAAGCAACGCCAAGACGTTGCTTTTCCCTGTGAGGATTGGCTAAAACGGTGCAGGAGAGGAATGATTTCCACTGCAAGGTAAGGCTTCTTGCAACACTTAGAGCTTTGCCCTCCCTGTAGAAATGCCTCTGATTGTATGTGAACAACTCTTTGTTATTTCTAATTGGAAGAAATGCCCACAAAACACACTGATTTTAATCATTTAACTAGTATCTAACAGTTGTCTTAAAAACTTATTTAACATTGCCTCCTCCAAAATGTAATCTGAATGACACTCCTCCACAGAAGAAAGCAAGACTGAAGCACACAGCTGCTGCTTCTTTTTGTATATAGTCTTTCTTGCCAAACAAAAGGTTTGATGGTTTTTTTTTACCCAAACAAAAATATTTTTATAGGAGATACATAATTTACTCACAGTGGTTTTGGAGTGGAATCACTCTTCAGGTAAATCACTCCAAGCTTTGGACCTAGTGCAGACATTCATTGGGACAGAGAATGAAGAAGAGTTGTTCCTGTACTGGAAATAACCAACAAAATGAAATGTGATGGGATTATTCATAAATTATTTCAGGATTAAGCCAGGATAAACAATAAATTAGCCAAATTTGCAGGTAACATTATTCTAGTTCAGTGGTTCCCAACACCCTCTAAGACAGGGTTGGGACCAGTGGTGGGATTCAGGGGGTTCACCCAGGTTCTATAGAACCGGTTGTTAAATGGCTGGGCCCCGCCCACTCGCTTACCTTGGCTGGCTTTGGGTTTTTTGTGGCTCCGGCTATGACTTCATAGAACCGATTGTTAATTTATTTGAATCCCACCACTGGTTGGGACCCAATGGAAGACCCATAGGCGACGGCGCCTGTTTACTTCTGAGTTCTTGCTGCTGCCGACTACAGGGAGGTAAAGAAGCCCTATAAATATACTTTCTTACTTCCCTGTAGTCAGTTGTGGCGAGAGCCTGCAAGTGATGGGCTGCCGCTGACTACAGTCATATACGTTGTGTACATGTGCTAACGTACAGCATGTGCATTGTCAGAAATGCATTTGGATTTCAGACTTTCACCATTATCAAACACTCCTTCCACACATTAGTCCGCTAAATACATGGTTCACAGTATCGTAACACCATTGTATAAATCTTCTGCATGCTTACTGTACATTTAGACACTATGAACTGTTCTGAGTGTCCCATTGCCAAATAGATGCTGCAGAGAAAGGAGGGTATAGAAGCAGCAACTAAAATAATTAAGTGGCTGCGGTATCGTTCCTATTAGTAAAAGGTTAAAGAAGCTGGAGGACCAGTCTATCTATAGCTATCTCCCACGATCTCCAAATTGAATGCCCATGACCAAAGACAACATACTTCTGAATACTGTACTAGATATTGTAGACAAGCAACCGGGATGAATAGCCTTATTACACCTTGTGAGTAAACTTCCCAGAGGTATTTGGCTAGAGACAACATACTAGTCTAAATAAACCTTGGTCTCAGATCCAGCAAGGCAATTCTTAGACTGAATTCATGTTGACTTGGATGAACTAGTACAGCTATTAGGTTATTTTTTTAAAAAATAAATAAAAATAAAAATAGCAGCTGGTGGACACACAAAACAGAGCTGAACTGTGGCAGTGCGGTGGTTGGAACGATTTAGGATTGTGCCCGTCCACAAAACACCTGGTTTTGCTCCAGGTTGTAATTCCCAATACTCTATGAAAAAAACAACTTCCATTTGAAAGCTAATGTTTACAATAGCATGGGAAGGACAACAATCAGGAGCAAAACCATGGCAGGACGAAGTTTTAAAATCCACAGCTCCACGGTTTCACTCCATTTTGTCTGCCCTCCACAAGTTGCTCTTTGTTTTTAAACTGAACAACCCATCAGGCCAAATTTCGCTTTTTAGCATAAGGTGTAACTTGACTTTACATCCAAACTTAAGAGCATCCACAAGCTATAGGAGTGCAAGGATAACCAGCTCATATGTGCAGTGGTTGGAGAAAAAAATCAGTATTAAAACAGTAATGCTAACTGGGCAAAGAGGCACTTTTTCAAGTGGTGTTGATCTTGTAGAGGGAGAGTAACTGTCCCCTTTCACCCCAGTGTACATCTTTGCTAGTGGCTGTTTGCTGGTGTTTCTTCTGCATTTCTTTAGGTTGTGAGCCCTTTAGGGGCAGGGAATATTTTGGTTTTTTGCTTTTCTTTGTAAATTGCTTTGTGAACTTTTGATGAAAAGTGGTATATCGATATTCTTAACAACAATAGTACGCATATTAATTTCTTCGGTAAAGCATTTAACCATAGGCTAAATCCTTTTCTGCCTCGTCTTCCATTCTTAATTGCTTTTGGTATTTGTGATTGCATTTTGTTTTAATGTTTACTGCAATATTATTATTATTTTATACTACATTTGTTCTTATTTTTGTATTGTATTATACACACTGTATATAATACCCTTGAGTGCTCTGTTTAACTGTGGAGAAAGGTGGGATACAAATAATTTAAATAAATAAATACCTTGATTACCAGTTAGAACACACTCATATTTGCGCGTGTGTGTGAGTGCGCATGTGTGCAATGTTATTTTTAATTTGTGTATTCACAGTATTTTAAATACAACAATATAATATTCTAGCAACAATGCTCGCTGTAAATTTTACAGGGTGTGTGCAGAGCCTGTACATAGCTGCATGGGGACAGCTCCAGAGCGATTGGTGATGTTGTCATTGCTGAGTTTCAGAGAACCATGATGGAAACTGCATGGGGCTCTTATGCAAGCTGTGCGGAAGCCACACAGCTTCAAAAAGGAACACTGGCTAGCAACTGTCTAAGGGTACTGCTAAGTTAGTCTGGTGCTGTTTCCTCCAACAAACATCCACATAATAGCAGTCCAAATTATGAAAAGTATCCGTAGAAAAAAAGAAAGCTGGAATGCTTAAGATGCTGGGTTCTGTCCCCAATACTATATTTTGCACTGGCATAGAATTGTGGAATACACACATCTCCAGCTACCTCCCAAGCTATCACTGAGGTGAGAGGAGTCTTGGACACGAAAGAATCTGGGTCTTTGCTTCCAAAGGAAAGATATATGTAGACACTGCTGTGTTGATTTTGCATGTTTTATTACAATAACTCACGTGTGGTTCCAGGATGAAACTGTCTGAAAATGCAATATAATTTCTCTGCTTTTCAGTAAATATGTTTTTTATTATAGCAGTGTGGCCTTTTGAGCTGTAGGTTTTGATACATTTTGAAGTTATATACCATTTTGATTTCAGTGGAATTGCAAGGGAAATAAGTCAATAAAAAGATGTGGGTCTCTTATAAAGGCAATGCTGATTAATGGGCCTTCTACATATCTCCTCATACTAAGGCTTTGATACTCCTCTTTCCCCCTTCCATAAATTGGATTGTGACCCTTCATCACTTGTTAGTCTTCTTCCCTGAGCTGCTCATTAATCAGCATCACTTCTCTGATATGGTCTGTCATATCCTATTACTGACAATGCACAACAGCAGAAGATGCATCTGCCCTCTACCTAACATAGTACACACATGCTAGAAAGTGTCTAAATTTACTCTCTTTTCAGAGTTTCCTTTACTGGGGATGTAAATTAAACAAATCAACAACTAGCTAATGCTCTCTTGTTTTGATAGTTTATTTACAACTGTCTATTGACATAACATTTCTAGTCTTTTTTTTTTTTACAGAACTGAACCTTACATGATCTAACTGACAGCTAGAGTTAGACTTCCTGAGGAGTATAGATTTATAGCGCAATCCTAACCTGCAGTTAGGCTGGCACAAGTTAGGCCAGCAAAGTTTGGTGAGCAGAAGGGCCACTGTAAAGTGGGTTTGGACACCTTGGAGTCAGGGAGGATAGTGCATGTCTGTGTGCTGGCCTCTCTGACTCTGAGAGTGGTCCAAACATACTTTACGGTGGTCCTTGTGCTTGCCAAACTTTGCTGGTCTAACTTGTGCCGCCCTAACTCCAGGTTAGGATTCCGCTCTCAATTATCTTTCAACAGTCCCTGATTAAGTAAGGTTCTGCAATTATATGAAATTAGGAATACCTAAGTGGGATTTCACCTACTAGATTTGAACAGTCATTTAACTTTATTTTTTGCCTATAAACTGCTTTGTGAACTTTTGTTGAAAAGTGGTATATAAAGGCTTGGGTTTTCCTTCAAAATTCAAGTAGCAGTTGGCACATAAACCTATGATCAGCTGGCAGGTGAGGCCAATTAGACATCTACTTGAGCCACCTTAAAAAGGGATGCTATTCAATACAGTGGGCAGAGGATACAAAATTCTTTGTATCCCCCCGAAGGTGCTGTCTACAGTTGAAAGCAAAACATTGGGACTACATCTTACAATGCGTCTTAATCTGTGGCTTGAAGACTTGAGTAACGTTTTGAATTATACCAATACTGTTTGATGGATTTTGGCCTTTTCAAAAGGCAGAAAGTAGCACATGGCTTAGTTCAAGATTCATGCACTGTATAGACTCTCAATTGTTCTCCTTTAGACTATTTCACAAAATGTTAATTTTTCAAAAACAGGTATTAATTTAGATATTTAATGCACATTTTAGATGGTAAAACTGTATGATCATAGTAGTTGTAATGCTGAAGAAAGCAGCAAGAGAAAGATGCAAACAAGAAAAAAGTGTCAGATAAAGTAGTCAGTGTTGTTTTGAAAAAAGCATGAAAGAAAACACATGTAAAATGCGACACACTTTTACAGTATACTGCAGCACGAGGTAACACACTTTGCCTTCTGGTTTGTGCATTGATTGAACAAAGGAAGGCCATTCCGACGGAATTCTTATTTAAGCAGGTCCTTTCAGCTTAGTGCTCCTTTCAACTTCTTTACTGTATCTATGGGTAAATGCATTTGACTATGCTGTCACTTTAAACAGCTATGTTTTTATCACACACACAGTGTAGGCATCTTGCCAAGGGCATCCTCAAACAACCAGCATTGGTATAATCAGTCAATCTATCTATCAGGTGAGGTTACTAAATACTGATGGTAATATGCTCTTAAGTTGCGTTTGGAGTGTGTATAACCATATGAAATTTATGTCTGGTTTGTAATGAGCTAGCTCTTCCAAGATACGTTTTGTTTTTGGACTGGTTTCCATTTATTATTGAAGGGTTTGGGTTGGGAAAGAGGAGCAAATTCAAGCTCATAAAAAACTCTAGACAACATCCAACTGCAAAAACGAAGTGATTGAAAAAAGTTAAATTCTCTTTCCTGATCACTGATGGAATAAATCCCCTGTTCTCTGGCTAGCATGTTTTGCAAACTGTATTCTGTGCCATAGCCAACATATTGTGCCTATTAGGACAGAAGGTGGTTTTTGCATGTAAAAAAATGCTCACTTTAGTTGCACTAAGAAAAACATTTTTGGTGCTCTGTAGGCAATGCTACCTATCTGTCACAATGAATGCAGAATTTATCATTTGGAAATTATTATTATTGCACAGACAGCATACATTAAAAAATGTTGAGATATTTCACACTGAATCTCAGCTTTACCAAGAAGGGGAAGTCAGAATTTCTCTTTCACACATAAAATGGTTTATTTCTGAAAATCAAACATTTCTGTGCAGTACTCATTTCAGGTGGACAGTTCCAATTGGACTGGATGCAACTACATCTAGTTTGTTAAAGAGAGGTTCAGTTTTCTGGAAGCATCTACCACCACCACCACCACCACCACCCCCAGAAAAAAAACAACCCAGAAAAAAACTCCTTTCCTATGTGGAAACTCCTCAAGGTTTTTTTATTCTAGTATGTTTAAGTACTAGAAGCCAGGCATTACTTATACTCAAGGTCTCTTCTTTTTTGTTCATATTATTTTTATGTTTTAATGGTCTCCCTAAAGATTCTGGTATGGTATTGTTGCACTGTGGAAAGAACTTGAGTTTGATTAAAATTCATTTGATAACCAGTTCTCACAGCATATTCTGCCACTGCTGATTTTTCACATTATTCTAGATGGCAGTGGCATTCATGTTCCTTCATCCTGGTAAGTACACACCTTTTTGTAGTCCCTATGTAGACTTTTCAACACTTGCAAGGAATATGGTATACACCGGATGTAAAGAGTGGTTGTCTCTTATATGTCACACTTGGGATATCTTTTTGGTAGGTCTATAGACAGCCCTGAGATTGGCTTTCTCCAATATCCTCCTAGTCTTATCCGTGATCTGAATATGATAGAAGAGCCTTGGGTAGAACTCCTCACCTTTCTATAGAAATATTGTTCTCCTGTTGATCATTCTCAATTGCTGCTGCCAGAAGTTTCAGACTTTCTTGACAAAAATATTACAGTATCATGATTATGGCCCACTAAGCTGCAGCATATAGATTCAAAGTCTGTAGGCATGTCCAGGGCATGAAACGATTGCTAGTCATAGAAACTTGGGTTAATCCAGTTCAGCGATAGTTGGGTCTGTTTATTGAAGTTTTATGTTTAGGATGACTTGAGGTTTAGATATGCTCAAGAGAACATTATATGCATAGTACTGAACTGCAGACTGTGAAAGGTGGGTCATTTTGCACTATTTTCCTCTCCCCAAGTTAATAATAATGGGTAATCAAACTTAATACAGTCTAAAGAGGTACTGTTGCTCATTTGGGTCAAGCTGTGGCATGTTCATCCAGAAGGAATGTGTGCATTGAACCAATGTGACCAATGTCATACATTGGGCCCACACTTTGGGGGCCCCTGCACTAGCACAGTGAGCATATTGCTTGCTGCTGCAGCCAGGATCTCTACGAACTGTAAATCAGTGGGGTGAGCCGAACAGCTTAACCTTGAGTCCACCCACCTGTCCCTGCCTCCAAATTACCCAAAATGGGCCTTGTGGAAGCAGTTGGCGATGATGTCATCATGTCACCACCAACTTTCCAGGTGCCACACATGGCACCACAAGTACTTTCCTTGGTGAGTTGCATCCCATTGGGATGCCCTGCATTGGGCCCTGCTGCTCCTGCAGATGACCCTGCATGAATGTGTACTCAAAAATTACAGTCAACCAAATTTACTCCCAGGGAAGTGGGTATAGGTTTGCAACTTTCTGTCTCCTTGCCCGTCTTGGGTCTTTGAGTTATAGAAATTGGTCTACTACTACTATAGAACTACCTCATCTTTCTTTGTAGCTCACAGAGCAGAATTTCTTGGGCCCCCTGGTCAAGTAGGCTTTTCATCTCTAGCCCTCTAGCCGCGTATGTGGCTGAGAGGAAACTTTGCCCAGTTCCCCTCCAGCATGTGATGTAGCGGGCAAGCATTGGTTGCTGCCTGCTTGCGTCTGGAGGCTGCGCACACGGCTCAAAAGCCTTGCGTGCGCAGCCAGCGGCCTAGACCCATGTCTTGGGTTGGTGAGGAAGAGCGTGGGGGAGCCCTGTGAGCAACTCCAGTTCTGAACCAAGGTGGTTCGCCCAATGGAAGGCTCAGACAGCTTACTGTCTCCTCCTAGTACCTGCACTTACCGGGGTGGAGGTTAGTTAGGATCCGCTGCATTTCTTTATCTTTGCTTAGTTGGCACTCAATAAATCATGGCCCTGTTCAACCAAATATCTCTGTGTCACACGTATTTGTGTTTGTGTGTGTGTGGGGGGGGAGATACCTGGGCAAAGGTTGCGTACAACAGCCCACATGGGAACTCCTGGATCCATACAACTCTGGCTTCTGGTTACAAATCTACAATCAGCTTATTCCTGATTCCGAGGGCTGGAGGATAACAGTAATGCTCAGGATGCTGGTGCTGCTAGAGCTTTTGAAACTGAAAATAAGCAATGTAAATATTGAGAGGCATTTTTTCAATTGGTGCTTCTTTTATATTTTGCAGGGGAAACGTAACTGTCTCTTTTCACCCCAACGCAGGGCACAATCCTAATCTGGCATTGCGCCAGTGCAGCGCTCTTGTGCCGGACCAGCGCTGTCGCCAACATGCCATAAGGAGCATCTGTGCTGTGGATTTGGTCACTGGGCCGGTGCAAACAGCAGCACCGGCTCGCAGGCACGGCCACGCCCATCAGCTGCGCCGGTCGAACGCCAGCTTAGCTCTGCCGGTGCAGAGCCACGCTAAGGACATGCCAGAGACAGGTGGGAGGCGTAACGGGGTGGCTGTGGGCGGAGACGGGGTATGGCCATTGGGCCATATCCAAACCCTCAACCCTGGGCTGGGCAGCCCCCGATTTGGGGCTATTTTGCAGACGCAGATCTGAGTAGCTCCATAGGGCTGGCTCGGGCTCACCCTGGGGCAAGGGGAAACTCTGAGCTTGCCCCATGCTGAGATGCTGCTGCCTCCTAACATTGTTAGGAATGCAGTGCAGGTGAACCAGCCTGCCTTTTCCAGCGCAGGTTAGGATTGTGCTGTTCATGTCTTTTTTATTGTTGCTGGTGTTATTCTATATCTTTTTTTTTAGTTTGTATGTCCTTTTTTTGGTTTGTATGAACCATTTTTTGATTTATTTTACTATTTAAACTGCTTTCTGAACTTCTTTTTGTTGAAAAGTGATACAGATACACACACACTCACACATAGAGTTTTAACAACAATTTACATTTCTGATCCCAACAGCACAGCTGTTCAGAATCAATGTTATAAATAGGTAGAAAGGCAAAAAAAAAATTCTGGCTCTTCTGAATAAAAATTCTCCCTTGTCCTTACTTGACCTCTAGAAACTGAAAGTTCATTCAGTCATAACTGAGTTGAAAACGTATGTTACCAAGTGCCAAATCTGAGCTGTAGTTGGTTAAGCAAGAACTACATCTTGAGCAAAGTGAAATTTTATAGGGTGTCAGATGAAAATGCAACAGAGAACTAGTTACAGATAAGTAAGAGACATTGTGTGACAAACACCAAGAACATGATGTAGACTTTTACCATATAAACATTCATTGCATTTCCAGATTTCCATAGAAGAATGCCCTTGGGAAAGGAGCTTTTTCTGGGAAAGGAATTTTTCCTTGTGTGTGTGTGTGGGGGGGGGGGTGTAAGATGAGGAACAGCCAAAAATGTGTGGGTATGTCTTTAAAATTCAAGCAGGAGCTGGAAAGTAAGTCTGTGGCCAGCTATCAGGTGAGGTCAATTAGACAACTAATTGAGCCACCTTAAAAAGGGATGCTATTCAGAACAGTTAGCAGAGGATACAAAATTCTTTGTAACCCCCTGAAGATGGTGAAAGTGAAACGTTGGAACTAAATCCCACAATGTGTTTTAATGCACTATGTTTTTGTTCTACTCCAAATGTGGAAGTATCTACTAATGACTAATATCAAAACATTCCTCAGTAAACTGATTAGAAAGGGAAGTAGAAGTAGAACAAATGTCCAATAGGTACAAACTGCAGAGAGGAGATTCCGGTTGGACATCAGGAAGTAATTCTTGAAGGTCAGAGTGGTTCGACAGTGGAACAGATTGCCGAGGGAGGTGGTGGATTCTCCCTCACTGGAGACCTTCAAGCAGAGGCACCTGCGGGAGATGCTCTAGGAAGGTTTCCTGCTACAGGCAGGGTTGGACTAGATGACCTTGTTGGTCCCTTCCAACTCTATGATTCTATTAGTGCCTGGCCCCCACCACTCTGACCTGCCATCCACCAAGCTGCTTGAATTGGCTCTCTAATCCAGCTGCAGCCCACCTCATTCTCCAACCTCCGGTGCCCTTGGAAGGGGAAAAAGAAAAAGGCTGCTGCCACCACCACCTCCTCACCCACACAAGGTGATTAGGAAAGCAATTGGTTGGGTAAGAAGAAGCAGAGTGCAGTGATCCAGAACTTGCCCCCTTCCCTGTATCTTTCACTCCAGCACTGCTTCTTCACTCTTACTCCGTACAGTCCTGTTTAAAATAAACAGAAGTGCAGCCAGCATGCTGTGCTCATCATGGCTGCTCAAACAGCACCAGGACCGTACAGAATGAGGAAGAGGTTTCAGAGCTCTGCCTCACCTGACTTTCTTGCTCACCTGGCAGCTTTCCTAGGGTTGTTTTTTTTTTTTTTGCAAGGTTTCCCCTATAAATCAGGCAGCATCTCTGCTTGGTCTATTCCTGGTTTGGGTCCCCTTATTTGTCCTGCTTTTGTGATGGAAGTATGGCCCAATTTAAGGATAATCTAATTGTTATTTAATGTTTGTTGGAACTTCAAATGGGCTGAGAAACAATTCAATGGTATCTCCGGCTGAGTAAGCAGACAAAAGATTGCAGCAACTGTTTACTTTTGAGCTCTGATCTAAGTGTAGCTGCTTTATTACTGATAATACATGGGGTAAAAAGTGCCCTGAGGCAGATAATGAAACCTCTTTATTCAGAGAATGCACAATTTTCACCAAGGGCTGCTACCACTGGAAAGAGAGTCGCCACCACCTAAAATCGCCAGAAAATGAATAGAAATTGGCTGTGTCACAACAGTGTATCCATCCAACCCATTGCTTTGGCTAGTTATGACAAATTAGTTTTAGGAACATTTAATTGCCAAGGAACCCTGTCAAAATATTGGTGATTTTTCCAAATCTGTTCAAAATCACAGAGATGTCAACTGAAGTCTGAGAAGAGGACATTATTTTTCAGGAAGCACAAAAACAACAACATTAGAAGAGAATGACTGGCCTATTTTCTGCAAACTAGTTCAATTTACGGGTATTTTGCTGTTATTTCATCTTCAGCAGTATCTTTGCTCCATTGTTTTCAGAAAGATGTTTGCAAATTATTTGCTCCCAATGAACTCTAGAATGGAAAACATAATCTAATTATGGTGTGGACATTATGAAGCTGAATCTAAATACTAATGCCATATTTTTAAACAAATTGTATATTTCATGGGGCCAAGGTGAACAATTTGGGGTAGGTGGACAGAGAAAACAAGTGCAAAATGACCGGTATTGTACAAATATATGGGGATTAAAACACATTTTTATTATTTGTATGAAATACATTCCAAAGTTGTTGTTGTTTTTCCATAACTAGTCTTTCGTTCCTCTTAGTACTAGGAAACTTTCAGTGAATGCTTTTTTATATAATATTGTTCTTATCCAACCTGGGACTTTAGGTGGGTTTAAATAAAAATATTAGTATTGGAAGCGACTTTGCAGTACAGTATCAATAAAGTGTGTATAACCAATACCAGATGATCGCAATAGCTGCTATTCAGTATTAGTCCTATTTGCTTGCAATTTATTGGCATTCAGCCTTGTGAGGATATTAAATAATTACTAGCCATTTCAAAATTGCAACTTTTGATGTTAGGCAAGAGAGCCTCGGAGTATTTTTTTTTCCTCAAATGCCTGAAGCTAGAGTAAAAATTCTCTGGCATTATAAAGGCCAATATGTTACTGCAGAAACATAGAGTATTGTTATTCTTCACACCAGGGGACACTGATTATCGTGTTTATTTTTATTGCTGTAAACTGGCCTGCTTTCTACTGGAGGAGAAAGGCAGTATGAAGTATTTATTTATAAATAAATAAGCAAGCAAGCAAGCTTTTGTGCTAGGACCCACAATGTTTCTCTGCTGATATCGCCAGGTGAGGGGCAAATATGCTTAACATGTGGGTCTTATAGGTCACTAGTCTGCCCCTCAGAGTTTCAAGCCAGAGAATTATGCAGGGGCAGTGGCTATACGAACTCACTGCTCTCAAAGTTACTCCACAGAGGTGACAGCCTATCCATGACCCCAAATAAAGTGGCTGCTTCAGGGAGCAGACTGGCAAGGGAGGTCCACTTCTAATTGCCTGCATGCCTCCACTGATCTCCCCCCCCCCACTTTAGGATTGGAAGAGGGAGGGAAGCAAAACAGGAATGGGGGAGGGGGCTAGAGTCACCAAGTAAGGGGGCTGCATTTCTTACAGTGCATTTCTCTTGGGTGCCAGGCAGTGATGGAATCTGGGAATGAGGAAGCGGAACACTGGGCGGGACGTACGTGTGATTGGCAGCCCATCATTCTGTTCCGCCGCCTGTCCTGGCCTCGGGGGGGCTGCCCCGGTTGGTGCGCCCCACCGCTGCTTGTCCAGGCACCCGGCGCGCCCCCCACCTGTCCCCCCTGGTGAGCAGGCGCCCCACCGAGGCCAGGGCAGCCACGGAATGGAACAGACGGGCAGCCAATCACGCGTAAGTCCCGCCCAGCGTTCCGCTTCCTCATTCCCAGATCCCGTCACTGGTGCGAGGTGGTCTTGGGCTGGCCTTGCACCTAAAAGTCACAATTTGATGTGAAGACAAGTAAAGACTGTAGTCTAAAGTTCCTCCAGGTTTTAACACTGCTAAGGAAATGATGCATGACAGATTAACTTTAGAAAAGTGACTAGTAATTCTGGTTCCGTTCTCTCACAGCAGCCCTAACTGAGAAAGTACTGGGTATTGTTAATTTACCTCATAATTATCACAACTGGCTCATAACTCATAATACCGTTAATAAAAACAGTTTCAGTCCGATTAATAAAAAAAGGTTTAAAATAGTGCAATAGGAGCTAACTTTTGTCCATGACAACTGCACCTGCAGGCACATACAATCTCTCCAGCAGAAAGCCACTGACAGAGGCATCAGCCCCTAATTTGGGAGTCTTCAAGAGATTTGAAGTAGAAGTAATCCCCACTCTCAATAACCTGAGTGCGTCACACGAGAGGCAGACCGTATCAGGAGAATGGCTGTACTCAACTGACACTGATTTCTCCAGACTTTTGTCTGTGTCTCATTTGAAGAAGGTTACTGTTACAACAAGTAGCATGAATAATGTCTCTGTTAAAAAACAGAGCTTCAGTTGTCTTACATACCCCCTGGTAACTGAACATCTAATAATAGCAAGTCATTTTCAGGTATGAAATCTGTCTACCTCCCAGACATACATATATGCTGCCTCTTACAACTCCTGGTGCCTCATGGGAAGAAGGGAAGAAGGAAGGACTGGTGATTTTTTTTTAAAGTCTCATCCTACCTTCTTCAACATCAAAGAGTAAGGCTGGGTATCATGAGCTATCAAAAATGTTAAAAAATAATGGCACTTCCCATTTTCAAACTGTTCTCCATCTCCAAAGTGCTTGGAATGTTTTTTTTCAAGGATGAGATGCATTTGATTTTACTGTTATCTTTGGAATCAAAATATTACGACATTGCTAAACTTGTGAAAAGTATATGATTTCAGACATTCTGCAGTTTTCAGACACATATTTCTCTGTGTTTGATGGCTTGAGGAAGAAAAGCGGGGGGGGGGGAATAACTGAAATATGAACCTAAATATAGATTTCTAAGGCTGAAATCTTTAAAAGAAACACTTATTAGTGAGTAATTCCTATTGAACTCAGCAGAAGGTATTCCAAGTAGACATGCATAGGATTGTACTACACACTTCAAAAATGTGCACGTAGCAGTTCAGGACATGACATTCATGTCAAAATACCTGTTCTAGTTATACATCAAAGCACTTCCCTGTACATAAAATTACAGAAGGAGAACAAGGCAACATACATCCTTTCCCCTTTTCTGAAACCTCATGCTCACACAATTATTATTTTCCAATTACTATTGTAAAGTTCCCCATGAATTGGAACATGAATATAGCTTTTCTCTCACATGACAAGGGAGATGCCATCATATTCAAACCACGTGTTTTGAACACTGGGGAAATTTTAATGCATTCCAGAGATCACTCCATGACCTCACTCTAATTAATTATACTAGATAGTTTTATGACAGGAGGCTCCCTAGTTTGACTAAGGTCCTACACTACAGCATCTGTAGCCTGATTTTTAACTCATCCTCAATTTAGGTCCCATTTTTTTGCTTCAGTTGTGATGTCTACGAAACTGCAGACTGAAGAGTTAAAACAAGAATGTGGATGAAAGTTTGCAAAGAAGATTGAACTGACTTCAAGTAGGAAGAAGCATCAACGCATCTGGAAAATGGAACTTGCAACTGACTGTGCTTTACCATCTGGTGTCAAGAACATATTCTACTTGAGAGTTGCATAAGCCATGAAAAAAAGTACACAACTTCCTGTACTATGTTTTGGCCACTTGAAATGACGCATTGCAAAGTAAACCAACTAAATATGCACAACTCCAGATGACAGCATGTATTATATAACAGCAATTCCTGACACAAAGACTCTTAATTTAAAAGATCAGGACACAAAGTTTACCCAGGGGTAAATACTCCGAGACTTGGGAGCAACTGCTTTGGACAGCTCTGACTCAATCAGCAACATCCTCAAACCATTTCTAAAATGGAGGGGGGAGGGGAATAACAAAAACAATATAACTATACGTTAAAACAGAAATTTTTAACTGAGATGGATGTCAGCATCGTTGTTTTAGGAAAATACTATTCTTAAAAATTGGGCAGCCCAGTCATAACTAGTGCTGGGGCAGCCTGGCCTGTGCTGTATCCAGTGGTAGTTGGGAGCTGGCTTGATGTCTCACTTGGGTAAGCAACAGTGCAAATACAGGCTCTACTTCATCCCATAGGAAACGTTGACTGCTGGAGGTCTCCCTTAGGTAAAGGGACATTCCCCCAGGATAAGCCCCAGCAGCCGCAATGATTCAGATCTGCAATATGGACATTGCTCGAGCACATCCAAGGTATGTTTCAGTGGATCAATCTTGGGAAGAGGGATAGGATATGATGTGCATGGGTGCTACTGATCCTGCTTCTTCCTGAACCTGATCTGCCTACCCACACTCCCAATGCCACCCCTGCCCCTGCATCAGAGTCACCTCCTCTGGTGGGCATTGGTGCAACCGCCAGTGCCAGCGGGAGGCTTCTCGTTTTCCTGCCAGCACTCCCATCTCTATACTTTAAGATGCTTTTGCAACAGCACATATCAGTGGAGCACACGCTCTGCTGGCGCTACTAGACCAGAAGATAAAGGGCCATAAAGGTTGCTATTGGGATGCTGTAGAACCATAGCTGAAATCAGCAGGCTTATAGACTGCCTCTTTTTCAGGAGATCAGTGTCTTCTGAACTTCTCATGCAATAAAAACAACAGCCAGATCTCATCCTATCTAACCATCAATGTTGTATTCTGATACTAAGGTGGACAGAATGTGGATTGTAGTCCACTGGCGCACTATCTACTGGCCAATTTCCAGTAGATTACTAAATCCCTACTAACTGCTGGGGACTTGCAAATAAAGCTGGACAAGCTGTGACCTTGATTTAAAAGGCTAGACATTTGCTATGTTCTTAAGCAAGTGTGTGTACTCAGTATCACTTAATACATACTAGATTTTTAAAGAGAACTTGAAGATCTCAAAACACGTGGATCGACTATGGGAATCCTAGTAAAAAAGGGAAAATATTCTGCAAGATTGTAGTTAGTCGAGTTCTAATATATATCATCCAGTAATCTCATAGAATAAGGACAAAATTATCTTCTCAATTACTTGAATACATCCATGATTGATTTCAGCAGGAAACTTATCCATGTAAATGAGAAGAGAACTTGGCCCCCTTTCTTTCCCGAGGAAGACTAATGATCAAATAATTTTCTCACATCTCTGTTTGCACTTTCACAGCCTGGTTACATCGATTTGTGTCTCATAAGTACACATTTCCTTTGTTAGTTACAAATCAATGTTATAGACCAGGCATGTCTGTACATTTCCTTCTCCTTTCATACTGCGAGGAAGACAAGTTCATTCTTCTTGTTTTGGAAATGCAAACTTTCTTCAATAACTTTACATGAAAGACCATTAGAATTCCAAGTGTCTCTTAGAAAATAGGAAACAGCCTTGCATTTTCAATTCCCATGCTTAAAATTCTATCTTACAGCGCATCAGTTTGGAAAGACCACCAAAAGGTGGTAGTTACTACATTCTTGGAGGTTTCTTTATTTATGCAGAAGTATATAAATAGTCTGTTCCTTCAGGATTATCATCTTCTGGCTGCATCTGGAAGGCCAAGTAAAGGAAAAAAATTGTATTTGAGAAGAAGTCTGTGCGATTGATTGGGAAGGTTCTAAATGAAGCTGCAAGGGGGGGGGGAGATGATTCCACAGTCAATGCAAGGCTGAAGGATGGTAAAGGCAATACTGGTGATGTAGAGGTTGCTCTGGAGGATAGGACTATGACAAATGGGTTTACATGACACCAAGGGAGATTTCAATTAAACATTAGGAAGAATTTCCTGGTGGTACAAAGTGTTCAGCAGTAGAACATTCTGCCTCAAAAGGTGGTACTATTGTTGGAGGTCTTTAAGCAGAGGCTGGATAGCCACTTATTGGGGATGCTCTGGTGGTATATAATCTTCATTACAGTTGGACTATAGGATTCAAAATTCATAAATTGGAAGAAAAATATACAGTGGGCTTGTGCTATCCCCGGGAGTCTGCTCCTGGAAAATCCCGTGGATATTGAAATCCATGGAGGCCAGAGAATTTTTTGGGCCCTGTGAGCCACCAAAGGTGACCAGAGCAGTGCCCTGTTCAGGTCCAAAGGCTTCTGGAAGCCTGGAGAGGCTGCACATGACCATCCACATCATCTCTGGGCTTCAGAATGAAGCCCAGAACAAACTTCTGGTTTTCCTTTCTGTGTTCCTTCCTGTGCTCGAGTCAGGCTCAAAAGGTGGGGCTGGTCTGGCACCCATTGAGGTCAGAATCTGCAGGTGTCGGATCCTCGGAAAAAGTAGGCCCTCTGTATATTCAAAAAATCAAAACTGCCTTGAGAACCTTTAGGCCTGCACCATGTTAAAGGCTTAAAAGTAGGGGTGCTGGATATTTTTTTAAAAGAACTTGGAGGGCAGCAGGTGAGAAGAAACTGGTCCGCTCAAGCCACCTACACTTGCAGTAAATATTCAGAAAGCAGAAATGGAGTTTGAATGATGCATACCTGAAGCTATACATACTAGACTGCTCCCAGCACAGTCTGCAATTCCTTAATTGGCTTAAAAGGACTTTGCAAGGAAGGAAAAATGGTAAGGGGGTAGAAGACCTTCATTGCCTTCTGTGCGACGGGACAAGGAGTTACTTTGGGCAGCAGATCACCTTCAGCTCCTTATATTGTGTATTTTAAAAGTAACAGGCACCTCTCAGACTCTCTAGAACCACCCAGCCCCACACTTTTTAAAAATAAAATGCTCAGGTCCAGGGCTGGTAGCCAGTCCCAAATCTGATCTTCTGGCACCTACAGAAAGACAGAGCAAGCTTTAAAAAATAGGAAAGAAAAGAGATGCTCTTTTCCTTAGCTGCCTCCTGAAATTCCTCTCTTCCCGTGTCTGAAAAGTACTTCAAGGCTCCTTTTCCAGGCTGGCTGAAGTCCTGTATAGGAATGCTCTTCTTATGGGGTTATAAACTGCAATCTGCCTCTTGTTTATGGGATAAATGCTAAATACTGCAACACTCTTGTTAACTGATATACAATTCTCTCTTTCAGAGATGAAAAGTTTTCTCACAAGAGCCATTGTGATTTCAGTCAAATATGCTTCATACTAGAAAAGCAGATATGGCAAAGGTTTGCTTCTAGAGTAGAATCAGGCATTTATATATGTGTCTTATCACAGGAAAACAATAGTTGTTCACTTAGCCATCTGAAAGTCAGTATCTTTCTGTTCTGAGAACAAAACCATACTATTTAAAACAACCTGATGTTCTACTACAAAATAATGAATATTAAACAAAAAAAGAAAAAAAATTATCAGCCAACGTGATTTCTATTTTTCATTTTAACCGTATCTATTTTTATTTAATACTACAAAGTGATAGCACTCTGTTATTCTTGTTAGAAACTCCATTCTTTAAACAGTACAGAAATAGAAGGAGCGTTCAATAAAGACAATTAAAAAGACACCTACTCTGAATTTATTTTTTAAAGCAAAATCTGGATTTTTGGTACCACCCCACATTTGGCTAAAAATGTTCTTCCTGCATAGCTTGGGATAGAATAGGCATCTTTCCATGACACCTGGAGTACGGCATACTGTTCTGGTCCCCACATATCAAAAACAACATAGTGGAACTGGAAAAGTTGCAGAAGAGAGCGATGAAAATGATTACTGGGCTGGGGCACCTCCCTTCTGAGGAAAGACTACAGTGCTTCAGTCTAGAAAAAAAGTGTTTGCAGGGGGACATGATTGAGAGTGCAATCCCTGGAGTTAAAGGTAAAGGTTTCCCCACGACTGAATGGTCTAGTCTTGACCAACTGTAGGGGGCGGTGCTCATCTCCGTTTCAAAGCCTGTAGAGCCGGCGTTTTGTCCGAGGACAAGCTTCCATGGTCATGTGGCTGGCATGACTATACGCTGTAGTGCACGGAACGCCGTTCCCTTCCTACCGAAATGGTCCCTATTTATCTACTTGCATTTAGGTGCTTTTGAACTGCTAGGCTGGCAGGAGCTGGGACAAGCAACCGGAGCTCACTCCATTGCGCAGCCTTGAACTCCCAACCTTCCAGTCAGAAAGCCCAACAGCAGTGGTTTAACCTGCTGCACCACTACGTCCCCAACCTGGAGTTAGGCGGGCACAATTAGGCCAGCAAAATTTGGCTGGCACAAGGGACACCATAAAGTACACTTGGCCCACTCTCGAAGTCAGGGAGGATGGTACATGTCTGTGTGCTGGCCTCTCTGACTCTGAGAGTAGTCCAAACATACTTTATGGTGTCCTTTGTGCCAGCTAAACTTTGCTGGCCTAACTGCGCCAGCCTAACTCCAGGTTAGGATTGAGCTCTGAAACTTGCAAAATTATGCAGGGAATGAATAGAGGGATATCCGTTTCCCTCTCACACAACACCAGAGCGAGGGGATTTCCACTAAATGAGTGGTAGAAGAGTCAGAACAGACAAAATAAAATATTTCTTTTCCCAGCGTGTAATTAGTCTGTGGAACCCCTTGTCATAGGATGTGGTGATAGCGTCTGGCCAAGATGCCTTTAAAAGGGAATTGGACAAATTTCAAGAATAAAAGTCCATCACAGATTACAGGCTATCTGTACCTGTGTGCTACCTCTTAATTTTAGAAGTAGGCTACCTCAGAATGCCAGGTGCAAGGAAGTGGCAACAGGAAGCAAGTATCTTCTTATTACCCTGTGTGCTCCCTTAGGCATCTGGTGGGCCAATGTGAGATACAGGAAGCTGAACTGGATGGTCCTTTGGCCTGATCCAGCAGGGCCCTTCTCATTTCCTTATAGCTCCCCCCCAAATGAAAAATAAATGGGTCCCTAAGTTGTCTTCCTTAGCCTGTTAACGGGCCAATGCATAACAATTTTGTTTCCTGTAGGAGGCAGACCAGTATTCAAAGCTTTCACTCACTACTCCTTTCCGCAACTTCCAGTCCAGGTTTCCCAAGCAGCAAGCACCACATAAACATATACACAAAAATCAACATGAAACTTAAGCACAGACATTTTTAAAAAGGTTAATCGCTGCACAACTGTTGGCTAAGAGATGCTCTTGCCCCATCCAATCCTTAAGGGAATTGTGGTTGGAAGCCCTAAATGTCAGTAGCTTGATGCCTTAAGTCCTGTCCCATGTTCAGGAATCATCCTAAATTGGGATACCTAACTTGGTGTTTTCTCCAAGTATTCACTCAGCTGGCCATTCTTCCAGTTGTATAACTCCGGTATACCTGTTGTTGTCATCCCCAGGGTGGGGGGAACGGGAACGCAAGTGCCTCAAGATTTTGAATATGTGAACATTGTTCTTCCATAGACCTTTCAGCTTTCTCAGTGCAAACAAAACATATTTGTTTATTTCTGATAGTTCTATTATAACCAAATTTAGAACTCAGAACCCTTCTCTTTAAAAAAAAAAAAAGACAAAGAACTCTTTTTGCAATGTGTCTCTTGGTACTCATTCCAAATACCATAATGAAAATTCTGGCCAAGCAATCAAAAAGCTGAGTGTACTAAACTGGGGAACTTTTGAATTGCCATGACAAGGAAATCTATGGAAGATGGAGGGTTAGACGTTTGGTGGTCCACATGCATAAACTAAACACCTACGTTTGTAAAGGAAGGATGAGGAGATAATGAAACCAAGTTACTAAAGAATTACATGTTTCCTATATTACATGGTTGTAGAGTCTCTGATTGTGAAACCAGCATTTTAACTGAGAAAAAATGTTTTCTTTCTTTTTATAAATAAAAAAGCAGTTTTTAAAAATCATATTTATCACTCAAATGTCTAAATTCAGCTGGCGCACTCTGAATTGCACTTCTCTGTAAGAGGCCTATAAAATGCCTAAAGAAATTCCCAGTTTTAGAGTCCAGTATGTTGAATTAATGTTCCATTAAATTGGACAGATTTTACCCATGGTTTTGTATTGACTCAGTTCATAATTCTCCCTTTGACACACTTCTGATGCACTTTCCCCCACCTAGAGTGCTTTTCATGGTCCAAATATATTTTCTGCCCTAGAGAACAATTTCACCTCCTTCTCACCTATTCCTGAGTGTTCCAAACTGGTCAAATTGCATACAGATCTTCCCTTGCATCACTGCTTCACTATCTGCCAAGTTTTAGCTCTTCTATGGGCTAGAATCAGGCAAACATAGATTTTGCTTTAGCAGTTGAGATGCTTTTAAACTAGCATTTGCCTGGCTCTACCAAGGAAATAACTTGTTCTAGTGATAAAAGCTAATTTTGCTCAATTTTCAAATAAGCGTAGAAGGCCACAGTCCGAGGAATATAGAACTTCTGGTAAATGTAGGCATTTTCAACTGACTTATTCCTTTCTCTAGTCATTTGGATATTCAAAGAATGAATAAACCCAAGGCTGCTGAATCTAGTAAGGATCCGAGTCCCTATGCAAATAAACATTTGTTTTGGCAGAGTCTGTTTTTTCCATCAGTTGTGCTACAATAGAGTTTCAGTCCTGTATATTATCTAGCACAAAACACTTATACACAGTATATAAAAATGTTACTGGCATTGTGTGAAACTAATCCAATCCTGTGCTTCCCGGCACCCAGAGAAACAGCAGTGCCAAAATGGAGCAGGGAAGCCACCAGAGGTCTCCTCGGGGGAAGGGGATATTCGTCCCTCGGCCCTAAGTAAAGCACCAGCCTCTGCAATGGGGCTTCTCATGTCTGTGCCCACTAAATCGCAACTTGAGACAGACTTGAGAAGCCCAATATGGAAGATAGAATTCAGCAAAGGAAGCCTCTGCCAGTCCCTCCCTTGTTCTGCCCTCCTCTCACCTCCACCTGTCTTTCACCCTCTCCACACTGTCTGGTGCTTATCTTTTTGCCGCTGATGCCTTCGGTGGTACAGGCCTCCCTGATGGTGCTGCTTGCTCTCTGGGTGCCGCAAATGTGGTTTATGGCACGTTTGCGGCACCCAGCACCAGCAGCCCATAGGATTGGGTCCTAACGTATTGTATGGAATGCCCACGTATTCTATAGCATGCCTAAAACTTCAAGACAATGTATAAGATAAATCTGCGCACATTTTCTAGATATTCTGTAGGTTACCAAGTTCATTACCAGCATGCGAAACTAAGGTATTGTGTGGAATACTTTGCAGAAAACATGGTAGACATTCTCTAGCATACCTGGGCATAGTGTTACAATCTTGAAGAAAAGAATATGAGGTCAGCTCATTTCTCGCTGTGCCCAAAAACTCTGCATATTCTATAGAATATGTAGGCATTCCATTAAAATCCTGGCAAAATATTCTAAAATCCTAGGTAAAATACACCAACTTAGAGTGAATTTGAATTTGAATACCTTTATTGGCATAAATAAAAACATAGACATAACAACTTGACAGCACCATTCACTGACCTTAAAATACAAAACAGATCAATAAAATCATTCTGGAGAGCTCAATTCTGTGGACTCTCGCCTGTTGTTAGATTTCACAATGCTGTGCAGGAAAGAGGCGAACTGTTTTATGTAATTCGGCTCAGACATCGAGAAAAGCATTTTAAACTTTTCCATATCCGTGAGCCGCAGCCCCCAAGACAGAATTGGGCCTAGTAAACTAGTTCTCACCGCATCATGAAAGGGACAGTGCAGAAAAGGTGGGCCAAAGATTCAATCGAACCCAAGGGGCAGGGGCAGAGTCTGTCTTGGTAGGGTATGCCCCTAAACCTACCCCACAGCACCGCTGAAGGGTTACAGTGGGCTAGTGTGAGTGCCCTTCTTTCAACTTAGAGTGAAACAACTTGTTTTGTATTTCACCTTTTTTCGACTGAGGGGGACTTGCAATAAAGGTCCTTCATCTTCTGATATAACACAAAAGTATAACACTGACTGTACCAAGAATGTAACTGACTAGCTTTAAGGTAAGATCAAAGTAGTTTGTAGACAACTTTACCTCAGCACAGAGCCAAGCCAAATTTTTAAGGCCCTTTGCTTTCAGGTTCAACTACAGCGCTAATCCTCTCAAAACAATGTTAAGTGCTATGTATACATTTGTTTACATAATTATTACAGAAACTACCCAGAATGCCTGATCCTATGGATTGACTAATTACAACTACTCCCCCAAAACAGAGCTTTGTACATTGTAACTGAAGTAGCATCTTAAGCATATTACATGAGGAAAAATCATACATCTTTGTCCATTTCACTCATGGCCTTTCCAGAATACCAGTTTACAGTGCTTCAAATGCACAGCTGTTCATTTGTTATGTGGGAGCCAGATGCTTTCCTGCAAGGAAGTTCTTCTGTTCTAAGGATATCACATTTTCCCAGCACTCAAAATTCAATTTATCATTGTGAAAAAAGCTACTTTCAACAGGCTGAGGAGTCAAGCCGATTTGGTAAGTCGTGTGAATATGCTTGAGTTGTGCCAGACTCAGGAACACATACTGAATTGTGCCCACGACATTCCTCATGACAAGTGACACATCCTCTCCAACCTATCCATGTTTATGCCATGTTGTGACTCTGGCATCAGGGATCAGCTTACCAAGATGTAACTTGCACACCGGCCTAGTCTTGAAACTTCATCATCAACTTCATAGTTTCATGGAATAGATGTTTAATTACCCTTGGTAATTGAAATTAGCTATTCTCTCTGTTAAGATAGAAAATGGGATTTTCTAGGATTTGCCTAGAGATCAGTCACTTACAGATCCCATATGAATATAAAAGGTAAAGGTTTCCCCACGACCGAATAGTCTAGTCGTGACCAACTGTAGGGGACAGTGCTCATCTCCGTTTCAAAGCCTGTAGAGCCGGCATTTTGTCCAAGGACAAGCTTCCGTGTTCATGTGGCTGGCATGACTCTATGCCATGGCATGACTCTACAGCAGGGGTCAGGGAACTTTTTTACCTTTTACCCCAAAATATATTTAGATTCGCCGACGTTACCCCCCTTGACGTTACCCTCCCCCGCCAGAACAACAACAAAAATTACATATTGGAACCCATTGCTTTTTATTTGATTAATTAATGAGCTTAATTAATGCTATGTAAATATGAAGTTGTAAAGAGTTTGGGTACACCTGCAGACCTTGAGAGCATAGAATTCAACCCTTCTGGGTTACAACTAGCTTATCTTTTTGACAACAGGTTTAGGTGCTTGGACTTAAGATTTCTCTTTATAATGAATTCAGATTGGGGCTGGCTGGCGTTCTCTCTCTCTCTCTCTCTCACACACACTCACTCACACACACACACACACACACACACAGAGGCCAGCAACAGCAGTTCTGATTTTGTTTTTGTTTTCTGCTGTTTGCTTTGCCTCGTTGCCTCCCGCCTCTCTTTGTGCCCCTGACTCCCTGCGCAGGCACCCCAGTCCTCCCCCCGCTCGCTGCCCGCCCGCCCACCCCACTCCTTGGGACAGCAAGACAAGGCAAACCCAGGGAGAGCCCTAACACACACACACGTGCGCGCCTGCGGGCACATGCACACACACACCTCAGCCGCTCACCAGAGCCTCCCCCACGCCTGCACGTCTCGCGTCCCTGCCGGGCTCCTGGGTGACGGCGACGGCGGCAGCTCCTCGGCCTCCCCACCCGGAGCTGGTTCGGGCTGTTCCCTGGATCAAGCACCGCCGACTCCACGGCTGCCTGAGTGCCAGCCGGGAGCAGGTCTGCGCCGGCCTCGCTACCCAGAATAGGCTTGGCCTCGCCGGCTCCCCCATCACCCGGCACCACCGCAGTTGCCGCCACGGCCGCCATTTTCCCTGCTGTTGCTTCCTTCTCCCTCTACCAGCAGTGGGACTGATAACCACGGCCTTCTTTGCCGCCTGGGAAGGGAGGGGAACGCTGCCTATTGGGGGACAAGTACCTTGCCACTTCTGATATCCTATTGGAAGCAAGGGAAATCCATCAAGCATGGGAGGACCTTCCCATTGGTCAGAAGAGAGAACGTTGGTCATGAAGGAAGGATGAGGGAAAAGGGGGCGGGGCATACTCCTATCTGTCCATTACCCCCAGGAATTTCATTTTTACCCCATTTGGGGTAATTTACCCCTGTTCCCTGACCACTGCTCTACAGGGTAGCACATGGAATGCTGTTCCCTTCCCACCGAAGTGGTCCCTATTTATCTACTTGCATTTAGGTGCTTTCTAATTGCTAGGTTGGCAGGAATATATTAATATAGTAGGAACCCTCCATGGCTATGGAAAACTGTGGATGTTCAAGATGAGCTCTGGTTGAGTTTGGAGGCATTCTGAAGCCCGCAAAGGCCACACCATTTAAAGACGACTTTTGTTTTTTGGTGAAAACCAGAAGTCGTTTATTTGTGGCTCAGGGCTTCAGAAAGGTCGTGGGCAGGTGTGTTCAGCCTTTGCGGGCTTTAGCATGCCTCCAGACCGACTGGAGCTGAGTTCCAGTCGGCTTAGGAGTGTACAGGCAGGCTCCTGTCGATCAGGAGTCACCGATACTCAGATCCAGTTATCAAACCTACGGATATTAAGAGCCCACTGTACTCATTCTGCAGGTTGTATACCCCGCTATCTCTCTCTCATCTTTGTTTTTCCTTTTTAAACAAGAGTAGCAGCATGGCTATACCTAGTCCTGCATAACAAGCTTAAACATCTTACAGAAACCTCCCCTGGCTATTATGTGTGAACAATAACTCATGATATTACTTTTGAATCAGAATTCTATCCCAAAGCAACCATACACAACACAGGTCCTACCCAGGTTCTTTATGGTTAGATTTTTTTTGCCTCCTCACATACAACAGCAAAAAGGGATAGACAGAAGAACTATTTTAGCAGTGTTTATGCTTGCCCATTTTGTCTAACAACTAAATTTTGCTAGAATTAACTGTTCGCAAAGATTTGAATTAAAAAGAATGTTTGTAAGTAGTTGTCACTCACAAGGATTTTAACTTTTTTCAGGAAACTTTTAAGACTGCAATCTTATATACATTTACTTGGATGTAAGTCCCACTGTACTCAGTTTGGCTTACTTCTGGATTTATAAGCACTGGATTGTGCTATAATGTTCATATTGATTGTTCTTGAAAACATTTAAGCAAGGGAGTTGCAAATTTAGGTTGCTAGGCAGGACGCTGAAGGCCAGGACCCCCAAGGTAGCGTTCTCAGAAGTGCTACCTGTTCCACATGCAGGGCCAGCTAGGCAGGTGGAGCTCAGGGGTCTCAATGCGTGGATGAGACGGTGGTGTCGGGACGAAGGGTTTAGATTTGTTAGGCACTGGGGCACATTCTGGGACAAGCCAGGCCTGTACAAGAGGGACGGGCTTCACTTGAACCAGAATGGAACTAGGCTGCTGGCGCTTAATATTAAAAAGGTGGCAGAGCAGCTTTTAAACTGATCCCTGGGGGAAAGCCGACAGGAGCCGAGTGGCTTCCGGTTTGGAACTCCTCATCCCTACAGGAAAAGGAGGGTGGAGGAGTAGGAAATAGAACTTCAAATGTGAGTGTAAGTGACAGTTTGTCCAGTAAAAAGAGAGAAGGGGAAAAGGGATCAAAAAACAGTCCCTCCTTAGAGAACCCCGTATATAGGTGTTATTATGCGAATGCCCGAAGTCTCCGAGCAAAGATGGGGGAACTGGAATGTTTGGTGGCTACATTGATATAGTAGGCATAACAGAAACCTGGTGGAATGCAGAGAATCAGTGGGATACTGCAATCCCAGGCTATAAACTCTATAGGAGGGACAGGGAAGGGCGTGTTGGTGGAGGGGTAGCCATCTACATCAAACAAGGGATAGAATCCAGCAGAGTAGAAACTGAAGGTGGGCCGGACTCCACCATGGAGTCACTGTGGGTTAAACTACCAGGCCGTAAGAGTAATGTAATAGTGGGGGTGTGCTATCGTCCTCCCGATCAAAAACTTGAAGGTGACCTTGAAATGAGGAAACAAATCAGGGCAGTGACCAAGAGAGACAGGATTGTAATCATGGGGGACTTCAATTATCCTCATATTGACTGGGTCAACTGCTGCTCTGGTCAAGAAAGAGAGACCGGATTCCTTGACGTGCTAAATGACTGTGCCTTAGAGCAGCTAGTCATGGAGCCGACCAGAGGACAGGCGACTCTGGATTTAATATTGTGTGGTACTCGGAACCTAGTTAGGGATGTAAGTGTTACTGAGCCATTGGGGAACAGTGACCATGCTGCGATTGGTTTTGCCATGCATGTCCAGGAAAGAGTGCGGAGCAAATCTGACACAAGAACCCTGGACTTTCGAAGGGCAGATTTCCCTCAGATGAGGAGACTAGTTAGACAGAAATTGAAAGGGAAGGTAAAAAGAGTCCAATCCCTCCAGGCTGCATGGAGGCTGTTTAACAGTAGTAGAGGCCCAGTGGAAGTGTATACCGCAAAGAAAGAAGGGTTCGACAAGGTCCAGGAGGGTGCCTGCATGGCTGACGAACAAAGTTAGAGAAGCTGTAAAGAACAAGGAAGCTTCTTTCCGTAAATGGAAGTCTTGCCCCAGTGAGGAGAATAAAAAACAACATAAACTCTGGCAAAAGACAAGTAAGAAGGTGATACGGGAGACCAAGAAAGCGTTTGAGGAACAAATGGCTAGCAACATAAAGGGGAATAATAAAAGCTTCTTCAAATATGTTAGAAGCAGGAAACCTGCCAGAGAGGCGATTGGCCCTCTGGATGGCGAGGGAGGGAAAAAGGAGATAAAAGGGGACTTGGAGATCACAGATAAATTAAATGAATTCTTTGCGTCCGTCTTCACAGCAGAAGAACTTGGGCAGATACCACAGCTCAAACAGCCCTTCCTAACTAAGGAATTAAAGCAGATAATGGTTAATAAGGAAGATGTTTTAGATCAAATTGATAAACTACGTATAAATAAGTCACCAGGCCCAGATGGTATACACCCAAGAGTTATTAAGGAACTAAAGAACAAAGTTGCTGACCTCTTAACTAGAGTATGCAACTTGTCCCTTCAAACGGCCACGGTGCCAGAGGATTGGAGGATAGCCAATGTCACGCCAATCTTTAAAAAAGGGAAAAGGGGGGACCCTGGAAACTACAGGCCGGTCAGCCTAACGTCTGTTCCGGGTAAGATGGTGGAAAGCCTCATCAAAGATAAAATCCTAAAACACGTAGAGGAGCAAGTACTGCTAAAGGAAAGTCAGCATGCCTTCTATAAGGGTAAGTCTTGCCTCACAAAACTTTTGGAATTCTTTGAAAAGGTCAACAGGCACGTGGATGTGGGTGAACCTGTGGATATCATATACCTGGATTTTCAGAAGGCGTTTGACACAGTCCCCCATCAAAGGCTGCTGAACAAACTTCACAGTCAGGGAATAAGCGGGCAGGTCTTCTTATGGATCCAGAATTGGTTGAGGGCCAGGAAACAGAGAGTGGGGGTCAATGGGCAATTTTCACAATGGAGAGAGGTGAAAAGTGGAGTGCCCCAGGGATCTGTCTTGGGGCCTGTGCTTTTCAATTTATTCATAAATGACCTGGAGACAGGGATAAGCAGTGAGGTGGCCAAGTTTGCAGATGACACAAAACTTTTCCGGGTGGTGAAAACCAGAAGGGATTGTGAAGAGCTCCAGAAGGATCTCTCCAAGTTGGGGGAATGGGCAGCCAAATGGCAGATGCGTTTCAACATAGACAAATGTAAAGTGATGCACATTGGGGCAAAAACCAAAACTTCACCTATAGGCTAATGAGTTCTGAGCTGTCTGTGACAGCTCAGGAGAGAGATCTTGGGGTGCTGGTGGACAATTCAATGAAGGTATCGACCCAGTGTGTGTCAGCAATTAAGAAGGCCAATTCCATGCTTGGGGTAATTAAAAAAGGGGTTGAGAATAAAACAGCCAATATTATCATGCCATTGTACAAATCGATGGTAAGGCCGCACCTGGAATATTGTGTCCAGTTCTGGGCGCCGCATCTCAAAAAGGACATAGTGGAACTGGAAAAGGTGCAGAAGAGAGTGACAAAAATGATTACGGGTCTGGGGCATCTTCCTTATGAAGAAAAACTGCAGCGTTTGGGGCTCCTCAGTCTAGAAAAAAGGCGCCTGAGGGGGGACATGATTGAGACATACAAAATTATGCATGGAAGGGATAGAGTCGATAAAGGGATGTTCTTTTCCCTCTCTCAACACACCAGAACCAGGGGGCATCCGCTAAAACTGAGAGTTGGGAGAGTTAAAACAGATAAAAGGAAGTACTTTTTTACCCAGCGGGTTGTTAATCTGTGGAACTCTTTGCCACAGGAGGTGGTGATGGCATCTGGTCTAGATGCCTTTAAGAGGGGATTGGACAGATTTCTGGAAGAAAAGTCCTTTGTGGGCTACAGGCAATGATGGGTTGTAACCTCCTTACATTAGTAGTAGGCTACTTCAGAGTACTCAGTGCAAGGGAGTGGCAACAGGATGCAAGCATCTTGTTGTCTCATGCCTCCCTGGGGCACCTGGTGGGCCAGTGTGAGATACAGGAAGCTGGACTAGATGGGCCTTTGGCCTGATCCAGCAGGGCTCTTCTTATGTTCTTATGAATTCAATATTTTGAGCTCCTCCGCCTAAATGTTTGTAACATATCTACTTTTAAGTTTCCATATCAGAGGCGCCTTTTTGTCAGCATTAAGGAGCTTCTTTTTATGGTTTTGAAGAAGGCTGAGGCTGGACCATCTCAGACTCAATAGAGCATAACTGGGATGTCTTATCAGTACTTACTTTTCTTGTTCTTATCTTTTCCTTGTTTCAAAACTTAATTTGATCCTACTTTCCAGGGTCAGGTTTGTTTTCCTTACAAGAGTATCCTCTCCCTGAAATTTTTCACCATGTCATTTTATTTATGTCACTCTTTAAGTCAATGACAGGATCTTCATGTCACACATCACTGCAGCACCTAAGCATTTGGCCAGAGTGTTTTTGTTTACATCTAGCTTTCCATTTATTATGATAAATTCCCTCAGCCTCGCTTTCTCACCTTTACTTGACACTGATTTTCTACTTTGTTCAGTTCACACTGAGCATGGAGGGAATTAAGTACTTGTGGAGCCAAGTGTTATCTGTCACCGACTGATTGACGGAAAGCACGCTTCCTGTAAGCACCGCGACGGCCATGATTTGCAGAGCAAAGTGAGACCTCTGCGCTTGTTATGCCCTCCTTGATTGGACAGACATTTGCAGTGTGACTGCTGATCATGTCTAGACCAGAGACTTCCTCCATCCTTCATACTTCTTCTTTTCAGGCTGTCAAACTAGCATGAAAAAACACAAGTTAACTAATTGCTATCAATAAACCTGAAAACTTTTTTAGAATAAGCATGGGACGTACCGGTATGTTATCCACATATATATTGTTTCCATCTGTCTAATCTTTCTGAGGGAAATCAATGAACATTTATTAGTTTATTATTTATATTAACACTCCTGCTAAATAGGCACCTTTTAAAGTGGTGGCTTTTTAATAGTTTCAGGTGTTTGAAAATGGTGATATTTATTTTACTCATATGTAAGTCCATACATATTACTCAGAAGTAAGGCCATTTTCAGTAAAATTAAGGGTGGAATATTTACTCAGATGCAAGCCCCATTATAGTCAATAGGGCTTACTCCCAGGTAAGTGTTGATAGGATTGCAGCTGAGCAGGTCAATCCAGAGCTGCCCGTGCGAGCAGCGGTAACCAAGCAGCTACCACTGCATCCCATGGCAGTCAGGCAGCTGCTGGAGGCTCTATAGGAGAAGGGGATGTTTGTGCCCTTCCCTCATAGTAAGGGCCAAGGACGGGTGATGGGCCTACTCACCTCTGCGCTGGCTATTTTGCCGGTTCAGAGGCAAAGGCTTCAAGTGTCAGCCTGCGTGGCCCAACATGGAGGTCAGGATCTGGTGACGAAGGTTGCTGCCCATCCCACCCTCCACTCTGCCCCTCCCTCACCCAGGACTGCCCTCCAGCCCCACCTGGAACCTGTACAACGCCAGGGACCCAGGGCACTCACCAAGTCTTACTACTGACACTGTGAGTACCTTATGGCACCTTTACAATGCCAGCAGAGATGGTACGCTCGTACCATACCGCTGGCACTGTGGCGCTCAGGATTGGGCCCTTAGGCTGTAATCCTATCCTATTCACCAGAAACATAATTAGCTGGAGAATAGCTACTGCTCCTGTTCCACCCAGTCTTAAGTACCTTGCAATGGCTACGGTTAGTATCTTTTTAGATTGCAAGTCCCTTTTGGACAAGAAAACTGCCTTGTCATTCCTTGTGCTAAGCCCCGTTGTGAATTTTTTTTCCTGAAAAGCAGTATATAAATATACATCCTCCTCATCCTTACTTTGAAAATTTATTTCTTTGTAAGAACATGATAGTGTGCCATGATTTTTATATCTTGTTTTAATTTTTATTGTAGACTGGTGTAGTATCTTTTGGCTGAAAGGCAGTATATAAATTGAAATAAACCAATACATTCAAAATAAATGTATTTTATGGGATAAAACTTGAACAGGGATCAAAGGCGAAATAACAGGGAGACTTACAGAGAAATGAGAACAAAAATAAAGTGTTTAAGATTAAAAGATTTAAGATTTCTACTGAAGCTATCGTCCCGTGACTTCTCCTGTCTAGTATATGCACTGATCCTTGAAGTCACTCTGTCATATCTATTGTTTGTTTTCTGTCATCCTTTCTATGAATGTGTTCCGGAACTGGATAATTAAGCCTGACTGATTAACCTAAGTGAGGTGCTTGTTGTGAACATTACCGGCCAACTCAGTGGAACTATAAAGCAGGACTTACATTGAACAAACCTCTTAGGAATTGCGGTGTTTATCGGCTAAAAGACAGTCAATAGAGGGAGACTCTCTTTAGTTTATTGGTGAATTTATGGGAAGTTTTGGTTTACATAGCTCAGTAGCTCACAATTACTGCACATACAAAGAGTTGCTTTTTTCCTTTCTTTTTGCACGGTCTCAAGGGAAAGATATTTTGCATACAGAGACAGTGTTGCCTGATAAACTGCACGTACAGTATATCTATCTAAGGCAAACCAGAGCAATTTGTCCTGATGTTCACAATAGTTCATTTATAGTGAAGTTTCAGCCTTGGCCCACGAACAGACAAGCTTCCCTTCCTTGGACACTGTAACGGGGCTTTTATACCCTTCATAAAACAGTGAAACTATCCTTTCCCTTATCTCATATTTCTGTGGAAGATTGGTTCTTGCAATTGCAAGACCACAGCCGCTTGAAACACACTGATAGAGCTATCATGTATCTGTGTTCCAGAAATGCATCAAATTGACCTTAGCTAGCAACCAGCATAATACCCAAGCAAAAGAGAACCATCTATACAAACTCCGTTGGCTTATAAATTCATTTTAAGTTAAGCAGAGTGCATTTAAATAATACAAAAGCAACTGTAGCCAACCAACCACCTATTGGCCTAGACATCCAGGGTGGCCTAAATGAATGGTCTTACTAACCACTCCTTACAGTAAGATCTTCTGAAGAGGTCTTGCTCTGAATCCTTTTCTTGTGTGACATTAACAGCGCAATCCTACTGCCCACGCAGTATCGGCGCAACGGGGTTGTGCTGACGCTGAGTGCTTAGCCCTGATGTGGGGGCGCTGCTTTATCTTTTGATAAAGCATTAATTTTGTTCCAAGCACAGGGACAGCATCCTATCCACCTGCTTCCTTCCTATTTTTAATCTCAGAAATATATGATGAGTTTATCATAGCTGCAAAGACTTGGGATGAAGCCTCTTCTCATGTTCTATAGTTAGGCCAAGAACTGGGGCACTTTGTCTTATCCATGCAATCTGGGGTAGTTCACATAAGAGGTTTGCCCTCAGAAAATGGCCTATAGCCCTTTTCTAACAAGACCACAGAGTAAACTCACTGAGTATTCAATGCTTTAATTTTTCTTCCTTCAACTTATAACAATTTTCTTAACTTCTAACCTACTCCAACCTAAAAGCAAAGTCAGTCTCTGTTTATATGATCACATAAGGAAGGTATCGTCCTTTTCCTCCTTTGTAAATTTATAACCAACAAATACTTGACTTTTCCCACAAAGTTTAGCAAAGATGCACTTGCCTGCTCAAGAATTATTGCTTTACTGATCTGAAACAATTTTAATGAAACTGATAGCATAAATGTACTGTACAGAAGCAGTTGTACAGTTCTACAAAACAAAAGTTGATTTTCAAAACACAGGAACAGTATACTTCAGTTTTTCCACTAGGGAGCAAAACTGAAAATTACAGTTTCAAGGAATAATACCATCATGTTATATATCATTTGATGCAGAATTTCATGACGGAATTCAATGAAACAAACCAGAGTGTACTATCATTATTTCATCAAAGATATGACCCAAAAACTAGAAACTGAAAACACCATTGTTGTTTAATAACTGTGATTTGTTAAAATCACTGTTTTTATGAATAATACCATCATGCTATATTTGATATGGAATTTCATGCAAAATGCTATGAAATAAACAAGAGCGAAATAGCTGTATTCTATCAAAAGTTATGGCTAAATAACCAGAAACCAAAAATACGAATGAAAAAATACAAATACAAATTTAACAAAAATTTGATTTCCTTAACTCAAAACAGACCAGTGAATCTGATTGTTTGAAGAGCCAATGAGATGTTATTATGACACAGCATGGATAAAGTGATGGATTATGACACATGCAGTGTAAAGTGACACTCTTGGTGACCATTAGTGACCAGAATTGTAGAAATTGTGGTTTTTAGGAATAATACCATCGTGTTTTATATTATTCATGTGTAATTTAAGGCAGAATGTAATGAAAAACTGTACTGAATTTTGTGTGCTATCAAAAGTTAATGCCAAATAACCAGAAAATAACTGACATGTAACAAGAAATGGATTTCCTTAACTCCAAATGAAACTGACAGCGCCATCCTATGAAGGACGTAGCGCTGACACACGCAGCACCCCCGCGTTGGTGCTAATGCTCTGAAGCTGACACGATTCATAGCGCCGAGACATAAAAGTAGTTTACAAAAAAATTGACAATAAAAAATCATGAAGACAATTAATGCAAAATATATTAAAAAAAAGAACAGTAAAAAAAAATTGTTTTCAGTTTCTTCCTAAAAGTAAAAGGTCTCTCCGGAAAGGAAGTTTCACAACACTGGGGCCACCACCAAAAAGATCCTGTCTCTGTGCCCGTCAAGTGAATGTATGTCTATGGCAGGCCGTAGAGCAGTGCCTCTGATGCAGATCTCAAGGGCCAGAGGCCAGGCAAGGGAGAATGTGGTCTTTCAGATAATTTGGTCTAGATAATTAAGATAATATGGGAACCATACTTCTGTCTTTGCCCATCCCACAATGTTTCCCTACTAGCTTGGAAAAAGGTCAGAGTCTAAGAGCATATTTGATGCTTTGGCACACTCACTATTAGAAACTATAGCCATAGAAGTCTTCTGGCTGCTGTGTTCCATCTGTATTACAATTTTGGGGTGTTTGAATCTTTCTATGTTTAAACCATAGTTTACCGCTATGAAAAATCCAATAATATGGAGGACTAAGGTTGGAACTGCGGTTATTTTATTTGAATGTCAAATCCATTGTCAGTTAAATGTGCTTTTTTGTCTTTTGCACTTTGCCTCTTCTGTGAATGAGGCTGAAACAGATATTCACTTGGAGCTTTTCTGGATTTCCAAAGCCCAGACTACCACACTGACCTCTCATAAATCCCAGGGAGACGACATAAGCTTTTTCTGCCTGGCAGCACTTCAGAGGCATTAAGTGTAAAAGAGAAGGTAAGTAATTCACCATACCTTCCCATTTCTATAATGGGGGAAGACGTTTTGATACATTTACAGTGCTCCTCTGGGGATATTCCATCAGTTATACCTAACTCTAATGGACAATAATTGATTTGAACTTTCTTCTTAGCACAAAGCTGTAAACAATTTCAATCCAGGCTGTAGCAGCGAACTAGTGGTTTGTAAAACAGGAAGACATTTAGGAAACTTGTCCAGCGGGTCATAAAGTGGCCTAAAGACTGAGAAAATAAACATTACTGCTGTTGGGAATCTAAAAAAAATTAACATACAGTTTTTGTGCACATATTGTAGGAAGATTGCCACAAGTGGGCCACAAATTACAGCCCAGTTTGAGGTGGAAAGCTTCATGCACTGCTCCTATGTGATTTCTTGTGGAAAAGAGCCAGCTTTTGATGGTAGATCTCTTGTGCTTGGTTGGGTTTGATCCCAAGTGTTAAATGCAACTGATGTGAAAGTGCATGCAACAACCATATAAAAAACTTAGACTTTGCATTGTGCTGAAGTTTGGTGGTTCATAACTGTTGTCTATATCATCATTGGTAATTTTTAAAAGAACAGGTCAGGGAGTTACAGCATTTTATCCTATTTCATAGATAATTCCTACCTCATGCTGTTCACAGCCATGTTGTTTTAATGCTAGTCTAGTGACTTGGACTATGTGCCCAGATTGGGGCCACATGGCCCGGGGACCAGGAAGTTGGATCCGGCATAACTGGATTGCCCCTCCCTGGAGCACCCTGCCCTTGGGAATATCCCCCCTTTGCCCCGTTCTGCCCTCCCTCCTGCTTTCCCCCTGCCCAGAAATGGCTCCGTGCTGACCGAACTAGGGTGACATGGGACCAACTTACCTAGTGGTCCTGCCAGCAGTGCTTGGATTGTGCTGTCAATCTAGGACTCTGATCACTTTCACCAAACGTCATCTAATGACTTGAAGCACTGCTAGCAATATACTTTGTTTCGTTGTCTCAGAAAACAAACCTAACATCCTAGATGAATTATTCACTTGCTCCCTAGAAACAATTTTCCTGCCTTATTTCGTCTTCTAGCCTCTGTTCGGCTTTATTATTATATTTTGGCATAAATGGACAGGAGTTCATAAGTTCATAGTTCTATACAGAATTTGGCAAACCTTGTATTCTATCCTTGCCAAGCTTTACAAAATGAAAGTAAAGAATTCCTCCTGGCTCCTGCAAGGAACAACCAAACAGCCCTTGTTCTCACATGCTGTGTTGTTAATGCCTGTTGCATTACGGATTTACACAAAAGGTTTCAATTACCTTAAATGACCGCATAGGTATCTACATTTTTCCAAGGATCTTAATTCCTAATTGCACCATAGTAATAATTTATGACTACCATTAAAAATCAGATTCAGAAAGGGTTAGTTTACATTTTTTTTAAAAGCAGCAGCCAAAGGAAAAACCTGTATTTTAAACATTGTATTTCAGTTAATTGTCATGTGAGCAGCTCAAATAGCAAAACCAAAACAAGCCGGTTCAGAGCAGCTTATTCTACAGCAGTGGTCTGGGAACAGGGGTAAATTACCCCAAATGGGGTAAAAATGAAATTCCTGGGGATAATGGACGGTCGCGTTGCCGAGACACAGCAGGACATGCATATGAATCTATATGCATACCCAGCTGTGTCTTGGCAGCGTGACCGTCCATTACGCCCGTTCCGGTTCCGTCGCTGGCTGGCTGGCTCCGTTTTGTTTTGTTTGTTTTGCTCCGCCCACTTTCGCTGGCCGGCAAAACGCGCCCCAGACTGCTCTGTGCCTGCTCTGCTTTTCACACCACCGCAGTTTAGAGCACATGAGGAGAGCAGCAGAGCGGCGGCACATTGGATCTGAGCGGCAGTGGAGCAGAGCGGTAGTGAAGAGGCAAGCCAGGGACGGCCGGGCATTGGAGGTGAGGGAAGGCACACGTCTTTCCCCCACCCCCCCTCCATTGCCCTGCCGGGGCACGCGTCTTCCCCCATTCTGTTGCCCTGCCGGGGGGAACTGCACACCCCTCGCTGTCCAGCGAGGGACACGCGGTTCCTCCCGGCAGGACATCGGAGGCAAGGGAAGGCACGCGTCTCCCCCCCCGTTGCCCTGCCGGGGGGGGAATTGCACACCCCTCACACTCAGGCTTCTTGCAGAACACGCAGCTCCATCATTTCGATCGCTGCCCAAGGCCAGATGCGGTGCTTTTTTAATGTTTCGAAGTGTATGTGTGTGATGGAAGGTGTCTCCTAAGACTGGGTGCTGTTGCCAGGGGAGGGGCTGATTGGAACAGAGGTTTTTTTTTAAAAAATTGATCGCCTAAGAGTGCAAGTCTATGAATGTCTACTCAGAAGTAAGTCCCACTATAGTAAATGGCTCTTACTCCCGGGTAATTATTAATAAGATTGCACCGCATCTTAATTAAAACTGCAGTCCAATGCACACACTGCCCCAGAAGGAAAGCACATTGAATTCAATCTGACTTACTTCTGAGCAAACACAAGTTGACAGATGCCGGCTGGCCACTGAACGTAAGGAGCGTGCAGGCTGGGACAAACGCGACTGGCTGCAGAACAGTCTGAGCCAACACCAGACTGTCCTCCTCCCCCTCAACTTGTAGCCTGGTGCAACGATCCTCCGATCCGGACTGGGGCTCAGTGTGTCATGGGGTGTGTGGGGCACGTGCGCATGCGCAGGACACCAAAGAGAGGTGCCAGGCAAGCATACAGCATGAGGCGAGGCGAGAGGGAAAGCGAGTTGCAGGAAACAAAATGTAGGAACGCTTGCTGCGTTTCTGTATTAGTATTATTTGCCTTCTCCAGAATGGAAAAGCAGATACTGTGCTGCTAAGTTGTCTACATGCACACTCCTTGTGATGTAAAAATGAGATATTCCCTGTTTGACAAGTGCATGAAACAGATATCTACATTAAAAAAATGGCTACTGCTATCATTTTTTGGTTTGATCCAGAGTTGCAAACAAATCTTTTAAATTCTGAAATAAGTCTTTGGAGCCTGCCCCTTTATCTTACTTTCTGACCTTAAAAGTGTTTTTCTTTAATCCAGTACAATGGCTCTCAAACTTTTTATCACGAGGGCCCAAAGGAAGTGATGTCATCAAGCAAGAACATTTTAACACCCCATATGACAAAATCAAATCTAACTAAGCAGATATTTACAATAAGAGTAAG
The DNA here is from genome assembly GCA_029204185.1 of Lerista edwardsae. NCBI lineage: Eukaryota > Metazoa > Chordata > Lepidosauria > Squamata > Scincidae > Lerista > Lerista edwardsae. The sequence goes on from JAJKFI010000030.1 coordinate 1,527,906, forward strand.
ATTAAAAAATATTTAAAGAACTTTCCTAACTCTCCCAAACACTTTACAACTTCATGTTTACATAGTATTAATTAAGCTCATTAATTAATCAAATAAAAAGCAATGGGTTCTAATATGTAATTTTTTTTCTTTTGTTCTGGCGGAGGGTGGGGGGGTGGGTAACGTCGGCGTATCTAAATATATTTTGGGGTAAAAGGTAAAAAAGTTCCCTGACCCCTGTTCTACTGACCCCTGTATTACACTGAACGCATTACTCCCAAGTATTTTTTTTAACTTTAGGAGTACAGCTATCAAGTAAAAGAACAAATCCTTTTTCTTTGCTACAAATTTAGCCTACTATGTCAAAAAGAACTATGGAAGTACACAGGAAAGTTTCATGATCATCACGCCATCAGCAGGGCCACTGAGAGCTGGCATTGTGCCCATAGCAAGAAGCACGAATGCCCACACCTTCCTCCAGACTGCACTGAGGCATTGTTTCTCAGGGTCGCATAGCACCTAGGGCAACCATCACTGAAAATATGGGAAGATGGGACACTGGAAAGAGGGAGGGCTGTGTGGTTATTTTGCTTGTGTCAAGGTTTTTTTCATTTCTGATTCTTTGCTATTTGAAAATGGCTGAGATATAACCCAACGTATTGCTGCTTTCTCAGGAAAGCAGCAGGCTCTGGCATCACAATGATGGCATTTCCGACCATGATATCACTTTCAGTGGGTCCCAGTGCTAAAATGTTTGAGAACTACTGCACTGAGGTAATAGTAGTGCATTGAGAGTGGATTAAAGCTGTAGTGGAAAAGCTGGAATTGAGGTCCCCATATTTATTTTACAATAGATTTGTTTTGTACTGTATAATTTGTTTTGTCATAAACTGGGCTCCCTAAAAGCAGGGGACCTCGTCTTTTGCCTCCATGCCCACCCTCTCCTCAGGCCTGGCCATCAGAAAACTATCCAGGCTCTGACTAGTTAACTACATGATAAATGATGCAGCTATGTTCATTGGAGACATCCCATCCTGGCTCTCCAATAGACTAAACTAGTAATACAAAGATCAGGCTCAACAGCCCAATCCTATCCCCCACCATGCTAAAGCATGCAGCTATGCCAACAGTGTGTGTGTTGCATGCTATGGTGGAGCAGGGGTGACGAGAAAGCCAACAAAAGGTACGTAAAAAACTGTGGGGCTCCTCAGGGCCAAGGCCGGCTATGTAGCTGACCAAGGTCCAAGGAGAGGAAGGGGATTGGGTGGGCTGGAAAATGGGGGATAGAGTCCAATAAGGGCAATTGTTGCTGGGGTCCACCCCCACCAGCCCACCCCCTGGCTCCTGCCCTCCCAAGGTCCAGAAGGGCATCTGGGCAGGTATTTTCAAATTTACTGCAATTCCAAATACTGTAGACAGGCATGACCTGTCTACCTGCATTACCTGAGTGAGAGGTTTCCTTAAAAAACCCATGTACTCCTGACGTCACTGGCGAAAGCATAGCAAATGTTGAATCCAGGCATGTTTTTAGTAATTGTTTGTTGTGTTGTGGCCTGGCTAAGATCCCTGATTGCAAATAAACCTTCAGTTGTATCTCAGTTTTTGACCTCCCCACTACAACAATTTGTGGAGCCTGATGTTTCAATGTGGCAAAACTGCACTGTGATTAAACAAAGCTTGTTTTTATGTTACTTATTTAACTTAATAAAACTTTTGTAACCACCCACCCATTATTTCATAACTGCATATTATAGTATAGCAGGAAGTTCAGGGACACAATCTTAAAATGGCAAGTAGAACACAAAGACTTATTTCTTGTTTTGTATAATTCAGTTTTGTCATTGCTAACTTACAGTGATGAGCACTATAAAATTCTCTCTCTTGCATTTTTAAAAAAACAATACTTTATATCTTGTATCCTTTAATGTCAAATTGGCAAATTTGAAGAGGAGGCTGGATGCTCATGAAGAAAAGCAGGTGCTGTGACAAAGCATAATGGAACATTAGCTGTACTCTTGACTCTCAGAGTGAAGCTCATCTTAGAGTGAAACAAAAATAAATGACAAAAAGAATACAGTTTTAATAGAATTATACCAATTATGCACTGGTCACTTCTCTTGCACAGGAAGAGGAAAATGAACACGAGAATGTCAATAGTGTGCTGCTAGATCACACCAATTCAAGTTCCACATCCTTTTTTCCTACAGCGGCCAAAAAAGATGCCTCTGTGAATCCCACAAGGAGAATGTGGGGCACAACAGCCCGCTCCCACTCTTGCTCCCTCTCCAACAACTAGTATTCAAAGGCACACAGCCTCTGAATCTGGAAGTTCCATGATAAGCATATATTGCAAGATTAATATCATAAAAGCTGATTATGGCCCATCAGTAGAGGTGGGAAAAAACAGTTACAGCAAAATAAAAATACATAAACCGCTTTCTGCATGTCTCATTTTGTTTAAAAAAGCACGCACACACCAAAAAGGCTGTATGACAGCAGCTGCCTTTAGATTACCCAAATGAAAACTGATAGATGTGATCTAGGACCGGGAACCAAACGTAAGGCCCACAGGCCAGATGCAGCCCGTGGAAGCTCTTTATCCGGCCCACATGATCTCTGGGCTCTCCCAGCCCCAACATCAGCTGATCTAAGCTGCAGTGAAGTGACACGTTGGCAGAAGCGGTACTGCTGAAAGAACAATACTGGGATAGCCCTTTCAGCAGCGAAGCTTCTACTGGGACATCGGGAAGGAGAGACAGAAGGAGGCTTCAAAAGGCGAAGAACAGTACAGAGAAAGAGGCAGACCAAGAGGTTTAAGAAAGGGAGAAGCTGTGGATGTGCTGAGAGAGACCAATTATCATGTGAGCCATCCTTATAGAAGCATCACATCTGCTAAGGCATTACTTTGCAGAGCACCTCTCAAAGAGTCAAAAATAATTCCTTTACTTGAGAGTTTCAACAGTTCCCCATGAAGCCAGTTAAGAACATAAGAACATAAGAGAAGCCCTGCTGGATCAGGCCAAAGGCCCATCTAGTCCAGCTTCCTGTTTCTCACAGTGGCCCACCAGGTGCCTCAGGGCACGAGACAACAAGATGCTTGCATCCTGTTGCCACTCCCATGCACCTGGCATTCTGAGGCAGCCTACTATTAACTTAAGAAGGTTGCACAACCCAGTATCATTGCCGTCATTCAATAAATGGAGATTAAAGGCATGGTGTGGTCACTGAGCTCGAACCTGACATCCTGGAGTGCGAAGTCAAGTGGGCTTTAGAAAGCATCACTAACAACAAAGCTACTAGAGGTGGCAGCATTCCAGCTGAGTTACTCAAAATCTTAAAAGATGATGCTGTCAAAGGGCTGCACTCCATATGCCAGCAAATTTGGAAAACCCAGCAGTGGCCACAAGACTGGAAAAAATCAGTTTATATTCCAATCCCAAAGAAGGGCAATGCCAAAGATTGTTCAAACTACTACACCATTGCACTCATTTCACATGCTAGCAAGGTGATCCTCAAAATCCTACAAGCTAGGCTTTAGCAGTATGTGAATCGAGAACTACCAGAAGTACAAGCTGGTTTCCGAAGAGGCAGAGGAACTAGAGATCAAATTGCCAACATTTGCTGGATCATGGAGAAAGCAAGAGAGTTTCAGAAAAACATCTACTTCTACTTCATTGACTATGCCAAAGCCTTTGATTGTGTGGATCACAACAAACTGTGGCAAGTTCTTGAAGAGATGGGAGTAGCAGACCACCTTATCTGTCTTCTGAGAAAACTGTATGCGGGGAAGCAACAGTTAGAACTGGACATGGAACAACTGATTGGTTTCAAATTGGGAAAGGAGTACAACAAGGCTGTATACTGTCACCCTGCTTATTTAACTTATATGCAGAGTACATCATGAGAAAGGCTGGGCTGGATGATTCACAAGCTGGAATCAAGATTGCTGGGAGAAATATCAACAACCTCAGATATGCAGACGATACCACTCTAATGGCAGAAAGTGAGGAAGACCTAAAGAACCTTCTGATGAGGGTAAAAGAGGAAAGTGAAAAAATTGGCTTGAAGCTCAACATTGAAAAAAATTAAGATCATGGCAACCCATCACTTCCTGGCAAATGGAAGGGGAAGAAATGGAAGCAGTGACAGACTTTATTTTCCTGGGCTCCAAGATCACCGCAGATGGTGACTGCAGCCATCAAATTAAAAGACATTTACTTCTTGGGAGGAAAGCTAAGGCGAACCTAGACAACTTAATAAAAAGCCAAGACATCACCCTGCCAACAAAGGTTCGCATAGTCAAAGCGATGGTTTTCCCAGTAGCAATGTATGGCTGTGAGAGCTGGACCATAAGAAAGGCGGAGCGCTGAAGAATAGATGCTTTTGAATTATGGTGTTGGAGAAGACTCTTGAGAGTCCCCTGGACTGCAAGGAGATCCAATCGGTCAATCCTCCAGGAAGTCAAGCCTGATTGCTCCCTGGAAGGACAAATCCTGAAGTGAAGCTCAAGTACTTTGGCCACCTCATGAGAAGAGAGAACTCTTTAGAAAAGACCCTCATGCTGGGAAAGAATGAAGGCAAAAGGAGAAGGGGGCGGCAGAGGATGAGATGGTTAGATAGTGTCACCGAAGCGATGAACATGAAATTGGGTGAACTCCAGAAGCTAGTGGAGGACAGAGAGGCCTGGTGTGCTGTGGTCCATGGGGTCGTGAAGAGTCGGACACGACTTAGCGACTGAACAACAAACGGCATGTGGAATAGAAGAGACAGTCAAATAGCTTTTTTCAAAGACTAATAGAAATTTGTTATAAAACCTGTTGATTAAAATCTGTTGAATCACCTGCTAACTGGGCAAGAATCATTTTTCAAGTGGTGCTCCTCTTATATTTTGCGGTAGGAGAGTAACTGTCCCTTTTCACCCTAGCACATGGTCTTTTTTAGTGGCAGTTTGCTGCATCTGTTTTTCTGCATCTTTTTAGATTGTGAGCCTTTATGGGACAGGTAGCCATTTAGTTATTTAATTTTTCTGTATATCACTTAGTGAACATTTTTGTTGAAAAGCAGCACATAATTACTGTTGTTGTCCTCATCATCAACAAACATCCTTTGGTCTTTATGCTCTACAAAAAGTGCCTATTCTAGTGACAGGAAAAGTCTCACCACAATTATGACAAAACACGGGTAATCTTGTTTATAAAGCAAAACGTGCACAAGAAAACAACAATAAATTCAGTAAGGACACAATTATACAAAAGCGGATATTCTGTCCGAGTAGAAGAAACTTATCTCACAAACTATTTCTTTAGTTTTTACACTTCTAGCATCAATAGATACAATATAAAATCAACAATAATTGAAATACAAGGCTTATATTCTGGCTTAATGGGAGTCAGCCTAAATGGTAATGTAGAAGCCAGTAAAACGAGCAGGGCTTTAGTGCAGTTTTTAATTTTACCTGTGCAAATAACTGTGCCAGGAACATACCGTTGCCACCCGCTTTAATGGTCACAATGCACAATATGATATTAGCATTTAAGTGCACCTGGAACCCATTTCAGAATAACATTGGCAAGAGAAAATTTGCATATACAGATATAGTTAAGATTTTGCTACTAATAACAAAACTAATTTTTGCAAAAGTCTCAGAAAATCCTGTGGAGGCCGAAGAGGAGAGTGGAGACTGCTTCTGGCTTCTGAAAAGAGCTCTGCTCCATGCTGGTTGCCTGCGGACAGCAGAAGCAGGTGGTGGCATGGGCCTGAGAACTAAGGGGACCTTTAGTTGGGATCTATTGTTACTATAAGCTGCCTTGATCATTTTGATCAAAAAGCAGGGCATAAATCTATAAATGCATAAATAAAATGTGAGTGCTTTCTTACATCGAAAACTAACATCCCAATCCTAACAGGGCTGCCTCTGTTGCAGTGCCAAAACAGCTGCTGTTGTATCCCACGGGGGGGCAGGGAGTCAGCTAGAGGTGTCCTTGAAGTAAGAAAACATCCTTCATCTTGTGTTGAGCCCAGTGGAGTCATTCAAATGATTTAGGAACAGGAACTCACTTTTGATTGGCACTTGTCGGGAACCCGGAACCAGCCACGGAGCCCGTTAGGATCCAGAACACCCATTCTGGTCCGTTCCCTCTGAATGACATCACTGGTTGAGCCCCAGATTGGGCAATGGGGCTATTCAGATCTGGACCAGCTCAATCACGGGTGCAGAACCAAGTAGCCTCGTGTGGGGCTTTCAGGGCTGGGAGGACAATTAGGATCAGGTAGATCCTCCTTCAGCCTCTTGACCCCTATCCCGGGCCTGAATTACCCTCTTCCCCATTTTCCTCCTGCACTGTTTCTCCCCCTCTCTGGAATGCCCCCATGCTGCCTGATAGAAGACTTACCACTGATGGCTCCCAGGGCTCCTCCAACCAATGCAGAGGCCCAGCACCCGCCCACGGTGACCTCTGTGCCTCCCCTCCTTCTGGCTGCCATGAAGTAGCCATGGCATTAAGGCAGTTTTGTGACTGCCGTCTCCCAGGAAGCATGTGCAAGACCAGCTCTGACTTCTGTAATCTTGTTTATATAAAGTACTGTATATGAAGCATGCTTTAAAGAATCATCTGATTAACAGGTATTTGCTTAGTGAAGTCAAGGAATTTACTTGTCTTTCTTTCATTAACATTTATATCCCACCTTTCAGAAAAGCAACTTCCAAGACCACTAAGACCAACTACAACCATGAAACAATTTAGAACAAATACAGCAATTACAATTTGAGAATTCCTCATACCTATGAGCAGGCCTCACTGATCAGTCAAAAGCCAGTGAACCCACTCCTATGAATGATGCAGCTTTCAGCAAACTAATTTACATCTACTAACCTGATGCTTGAGCGGTCTGATTATAAAGAAGATCATAATGGTGGACCATTGCTATGGAGAGCAATCAACTTTAATACTACGATGGGAAGTAATACTGATTGGGACAGACTGGTATAAAAGAAAGAAATCATCCTTTTTTCTCTATTTAATTTGCTGCCTACAGATTTGTTGACCTCAAAACAGAAGTACTGAATTTGGTGCTATACAGTATACATTTTGTACATTGCTTTGAGCACTTTTAGAGGAAAAGCAGCAGGGATGTGTTCCAGTCACTAAGTCTGAGTCAGTTGAGTCAGCAACTTGAGAGTAATAGTTTGCGCCCAATGCAACTCCTGGAAAATTTCAAGACAAATCACAAGTCATTCTGACAAATGAGTTGAGTTGCAAGTTAAGGACTTCCTTGAGCAAAACACACTCCTGCCCTCACTCCACCCAGCCCCCACCTACTGGAACTACCTATCCTTCTTCAGCGATGTCAACTACTGCCGTTGGTCTGAAGTTCAGCTTCCAGATCACCCAAAAGGTTTTCAGTGCAATGTGGAAGTAGTGAAAAGTGGTTAAAAAAACCACAATAAGTAAGCATACACCCCAAAAACTTGAGATAGGGATTTAGGTCATGTTTTTTAGACTCTGGCTCTAAGTCATGAATTGGAGTCAGTGATGGCTATGACTTGAGTCAACTTAAGTAATCAAAAACAGTGTTTTTGTGTGACTCAAGTCAAGTCAACTCAAGTTGAGAGCCCATCCCTAAGAAGTACCGCGTGCGCACATGCACACAAGAATATAGCTACAATCTCCACTGCCACAATGGGAAATGAGGAAATGCCCAGTTAATAAGGCTGAATTTTCATTCTAAGGACCATGGCTGTGAAGACAGTGGTATCTTTTTTTCACATGCATACTGTGCATTTGCTCTCATCCACTAGTTAAATAGATCTGCTTCTCAATGCCTGAATTATCGAATAGCATAAATCTTATCAATATGGATATACAGAACCAAAAGGTATATTTGTTCTGTCACGTCACTTTCAAAGAAAGAGATTTGTGTGGGTAACAGAACTGTTATTAGCTACACAAGGTTTTTAAATGTCTTTGAATAGCAGGAAAAGCTTCCAGATGAAAACATTCCGACATAGAGTACAATCCAGGTCCATAAAAATAGTTGCTTTGCCACTGACTTTAATGAGTCCTGGATTGCAGCCACAGATTGCAATAGAAGGTGCTTGTAATCAGAATGTCACTAAGCTGGATTTTTTTTTTTTTTGGCTTTTTATCCGTCTTAATGATGGTGCACATTAGTAGATGTAGTGAGGGCAATTCCTCCATTTTCAAATTATAAAACTATTGGACCTCTACAAACCAGCTGGTTTCAAAAAGCCAAAAATGTTCTACAAGATCTGGTACCTTGATCTCAGGCAAAAGCCATTATTAGAGCAAGCAGGTCTGATTCTTCTCTCTCACGTGGCTTTTACACTAGTCCACATTTTATGAGCTTCAACAGAATTATTTTGGGCTCACAGCAGTACAAATTAGAGAAGAACTGGACACTTTCTCTATCTGACCTTGTCACTTCAATTATCTCATCTTCTAGAAAGATGTGTAGTATTAGAGCCACAGCAGTTCTGTATTACTGTCCATAGATACCCAGACAGTGAAAGAGTAGCTTGACACTGGCCCAGAATGCAGATAAATGGGGGTTGAAACAGAATAATTGAAGAAGTGCTGTATAGTCTGCTGAAAAAAATGAAAAGGCGTCTTTATATATGTGTTTAGCAGTTGTAAATGTCTACCTGGAAATGTCAACATTATGCTATTTTCTATGAATTGAGACACAACTTAAATACAAATTACAATCAAAAATCCTGTTTTCAAAAGCTGAAAACTTCTCTCTCTTTATATTAAGGAAGTTAAATGGAGCCGTAACTATTTTCATACAGCCATGGCACTTCCACTTCAAAAGATAAACTGTACCTCTTTCGGCAAGTAAAACGCTGTATATAAAAAATTAATCTGGCAGCTTCCTCAGAATTTGCAGGCTTCTGGGATGAGCAAATGGACACAGTTTTCTTTTAACTGTTTTGAACACCATGTGTTGAGAGAAAACAACAGAACGGAAATTGCTCATCCAAAATGCTAACTTGTGCCATGGTGTAGCCAAAAAGCAGGTGCATGGCATGCCGTTTACTTTACTAACATGCCTACCACATGTCACTCAATTCTGTTATCCCATTTACTTTATTTGGGAACTTATTCTGATATTGGCAATAGAATATAGCTCAATAGAGTTTCTATAAAAAAGTGGCATGACCTTATGTGAGTACACAATTTGAGAAAACACTGAATAGAATGATAACATCACATCGCAAAATAATCTTTTGGATTATCTGCTGTGACCCTAGCTTCTAGCACAAATCGTAAGTGTGCTTCAGATAATGTTATTCCCATTAGGATAATATTCGGCACAAAATCCATACAGATAACACAATCTTGCTAATTCATACTACTGACTGAGAGGCTGATACATTACAGTTCACTAAATTCTGCAAATTAATAAGTGAAGAAACACAACAAAAATTAAAATAAATGAAGGACATAATTCTTTGCAGAACGTATTTCTATTGATTTACTTAGGAAACTGTCTATATTTTATAGGAGACACTGAGGATGTTACACTGAGGAAGACACAAAAGAGAAAATGGCAAGGTTGTTGTAATGCCAAAATACCTCTCTAAGTCCCAGGAGAAGAAAGCAAGGTACAAATATAATAAATAAAATGGCATGATATTCCATCACTATTGCTAACTGCTGCTTGTTTATAAATAATCAATAAATGATGGTTACAGTGGCTTGCATGACCATGCACTAACAACCCGATTCTTGTTAGATAAGGGTTAAAAGCCCACAAACAATCCTTCTAAACAGCTGCTAGAAAAGGCTCTTAGAAAAGAAAGCACAGAAGGACAAATTATGTATGGTTCAATCCTATTGGGCATTTATGAGGGCAAATCTGTAAATGCTACTGCACCACTGTAGATGCTGTGGCGCTGTCATGGGCATTGCAGCTGCTGGCCCAAATGGCTGGAGACTCTGTGTGCCCACCAGAGGCACAGCCTACATTGAGGGCACAATCCTAAACTGAGTTAGGCTGGCCTAAATTAAGCCAGCAAAGTTTGGCCAGCACAAGGGCCACCGTAAAATATGTTTGGACCACTGTCGGAGCCAGAGAAGCCAGCACACATACGTGCATCATCCTCCCTGACTCTGAGAGTGATCCAAACATGCTTTATGGTGGCCCCTGAGCTGGCCAAACTTTGCTGGTTTAGTTTATGCTGGCCTAACTCCAGTTTAGGACTGTGCTCTGAAGCAGTGTGGGTGGGTTTGGGGGATGTTTGGATCAGGGAGCAGGGGAGGATCTTAGTGGCAGCCTCACATGCTGGTATCCTATCCCTGTTTTCCTGTCCTGACACACTACCTGCCTTTCCTCAAACATACACCACCAAAATAGTTGAAGTAGGTCTTAGGAGACTCATAGATGGCTAGGTGGCCTATAGGGAGGTAAGTAAAAATACTATAAATAGATTTTTATATATGACTCCTAGGCCATCTGGTTGCTCTCTCACTCCAGCAGGGTGGCTGCATAGCATAACAAGGTGGGGGATAGGATTAGACTCATATACATAGTTTGGGTTTAACAGACCTATTCTACACAGGATCTTTCTACAGAACTGTGGGATGGTGCCCTGTTTGGTACCATGCAATAAATGCAGTTCATGCAAACATCCCCTTTTGCCCTAGCACAGTTAATCTGCACAGATAAAGTGAACTAGAATGGGCTGAAGATGCATGCCATTCAACTTGTGGAAGAATCAATCAATCAATCAATCAATCAATCAAATAGTATTTATATACCACTTTTTAACAAAAAGTTCACAAAGCAGTTTACAGGCAAATAAAGTTAAATGGCTCCCTGTCCCAAAAAGGCTCACAATTGGGAAAAATGCAGAACACCACCAGCAACAGCCACTAGAAAAGACACTGTGCAAGAGTGAATAAGCACAATTACTCTCCCCGCACTAAATTTAAGAGGAGCACCACTGGCAAAAGTGCTTCTTGTCCAGTTAGCAACTAGCACAGGGTTATGTCTCTTCAGCTCAATTCAGAATTAGCTCAGCATTTATTAATTATCATAGAGCCCAATCCTGAAGGGCTCTAACACCAGCGCTAGGTATTGTACATGCCATGAAGCATGTTTACGGCATCATGTGAGTAAGTACTATAGGGCAGCATGGTGGGGAAGCTGCTACCACTGGGGGTAAGTGAAACCGCTGGGCAGTGGTGAGGCTTTTCAGGGTGGGGAGGGAAGGATCAGGCCCAGGCTCCTATTCCTGCTGGATCCTATGCCCTGCTTTGGGACAGGAAGCACAACACAGGGCTTCTCAAGTCTGCAAAATTGCCAGCACAGATTAAAGTTGTCCCATTGCAGGGCATGGGGCTTTACTTGGGAAAGGGAACAAATGTCCCCTGGAGGAGCCTCCAGCGGCTGCTGCAGAGCCCATAGGATGTAGGAGTAGCCATTTTTGGTGCTGTTGCTACTCTGGATGTTAGGCAACTTAGGATTGGGCTGCACGTGAGTGTTCCAAACACAACTCTACCTCTATTGTCACTGACAGATCTATTAGCACAGCTTTGTTGCCCTTCCCAATATCTGTAGTATATCCATGTCTTTCTTGGAATGAAAATTCCTCTTCCTTATTTCCTTAGTAAGAGTGTTTCCGAATACCAGTCACCAGCAAAGAAGTTCTAGTATGTCTGGGTTTTTCCTCCCAGCAGGGTAAATGTGTGTGTGATAATATGAATAATTCAGTTTCTTAGGTGACCACAGGTTTAATTTACAAATTTTAAATCTTGCAAACAACCTACTACTGTAACTCCCTTGGCTTACAACAGAGTTGCTGACAGTTCTTTATAAAGATAGACAGAAATCAAGAATGACATTAAAGTCACTGATGGTTAGAACCAAAATGTTCTACAACAACTTTTCCTAGTCTGTCACATTCTGAGAGAGGCTATCAATAAACTTTGCAAAGGGAGGATTGTAGCTCTGTCTTTGTATATTTTACGATGCTGTCAAAACTTCCTCTAACTGACATCCTATCAAGTTCTAGAGTTGTTGCACAGTTACACACAAGAAGTACGATACCTATGAATAACCCAAGGTTTATTGAATAACCCAAGGATACCTATGAATAACCCAAGGATTACTTTCAGTGGAAGATCCCAAACCTATGTTGATTACATGGTAACTGCTTTGCTTGTCTGATTATGCAAAACAAATATTCTATTAAAAATGGGGTGAGATTCTCAGCATACTGTACAGTGAAGTAAATCAGAAAACAATCCACAAACTGTTTTGGAAATGTAATTGGTGAAATAACAGCCGCAGCAGGAGGATTAACTTCAAAATATCCTTTTTTAATGTACAGTAATGTACTTCTCCAATTGTCCAGCATTGTATTAGTAAATTGTAAAATAGCAAGTAACCTTCTGCTAGCCAATGCATTGTTTCATATGTGTCGGATGCTCTGTAGTTGCCAGTACCTATTTTAGGTCAAGGGAATTTTAGCTCCAATGTCTTAGCTTTGGCAAGGTGATGTAGTGCAATCGATTGATTCATCTTTACAGGGCTGGTATTCTCTCAAGAGTTCTAAATCCGTGTAACATCAGAATGGCTAAGACTGGGCATTCATGGGGCCAAATCAGAAAGTCATATCAGAAGCAATTAAACCAAAAGGAGTCAACAATAATCCAAGTCCAAAGGCAGGCAACTGTTCAGTCCAAAGCAAACTAAAGAGAAGCAAAGGAGCAGCTCTTGACCTGCCCGTCAGCAGTTCTTTTTATTTCCCTATGTAGGCAAATATGGCACAGCAAGGGAGGATGCAGCATGTGTGACTGCCTTGATAGCCCTAGGGTAATGGAGGTGGACTAGCAATGACTCTTGACAGTGGCCTTGAAGTTTCCTCAGCTGATCAAGAGAGACAGGAACAACCTAGCTTAATTTATATTGTTAAGCAACTTAACTTATATTATCATGCCCTCTGGTCAGTTGAACAAGACAATGCAGTATTAGAGGATGATAATCTTATATGAACAAAAGTGGAACCTCACACGAACCCAAGGTATACAAAGCCAGACCCTTCCTACTGCAGGTAATAGCGGTGCAACACCTGGGTGAACTATAGGCTGAAGTGGATTATTTACAGTGCAATCCGGGGGAGTGCTCAGGCTGGCACAAGCTTCCTGGGCTGGCCCAGGAGTGTAGCAAACGTTTACGATGACTCAGGAGTCAAGGAGGCCGGCACACGGATGTTTTAAGAACTGCTCCCTCTTTGGCAATATTTCGGTGGGGCCTGAAGGCTTTTTTAATTCAAGCAAGCTTTTAACTGTTGACATGCTGGCTGGCATTTTAAAAAATTTGAATTTTTTTAATTTTAAAATACTACTATGGGATCCACAGGGATCATTTTAAATTTTAAATTGTTTTAATATTGTTTGACATTGTCTAAATTGTTATATTATGCTGTTTTGTTTTTAATGTAATTTCATGTTGTAAGCTGCCTTCGATACCCATGGGGTAGAAAGGCCGGACATAAATCCTATAGATACATACATACATACATACATACATACATACATACATACATACATA